>MJUT01000725.1:220065-241608 GCA_002080005.1 Gigantidas platifrons
ATTCTTTCTTCTTTTAAAGTGTGCTTGCATTTTCAGTGTTTTCACTACAAATTTTGATAGGGGGATATTTTAGAATTATAGACGGAGAGAAAATTCGACCGAGAGTCAGAAGGCCCCCAGTGGGTTCAGTATAAAGCCCTGGTAGGTGGTGCAAGTGGAAGCACCCCAGCCGATTTTTGATTTGGTGAATTTTGACTTTGTTTCCTAGCTTTAAAATTGTTTCTTTTTGCTTAAATTTACACTCACTACGTTTGAGAACAAGTAAAACGTAATAAACTTTTTTTCAGACAGGTATACAGGATTGTCCAGGGATGTCATTAAATTTTTTTTCACGAATATCCATCCCGTGTGTATGATATTACAATTTGTACTAATCTACCAATCAATAGAATTAATTAGCTCCTTGGTAAACACATGTGCGTACTTGACAAATTAACATAACAAATAATAAGACAAGCTTAAAATAGAACCAAGTAATATATTCCTTTTAAACCATATAGTCGTCTATATAAATAATTGTTCATACAAAAGACAAGGTATTTTATTTAAACCTAATAAATAATCAAAGTAGATCGAGATCAAATACAAAGAACAGGATGTCTGTGTAAATCCTGTGGTCTTTTTTCATTGTACATATCCCAGATGCATGCCAGATATGTAAATTGCTGATGTCTTAAGATAAAAAGGTCAAAACTTTGCAAAGCACATCCTTAAGTACCATAAATTAAGGCCAAATTATGACAATGCCGTCTTTTGAGGTATAATTCGTAATTAAGATAAGAAGATAAGACAAATTTATTTTGATTCGGCATAAAATCAAATATACAACACAAGCTCTGAAGAGCTTTTGACCGAATATAAAAACATATACATAACATAAGAACAACACAAGATAACAACATCCATTACTAATTTAAAACATACATAGATCAACTATAGCATGCAGTACAAATTTGGCAACAAATTAGAATGAATTAAAATTTCTTAAAACTATAGCATATGCTTAAGATTATAAAAATTTCGGAAAGAACAAAATTATATCAACCTGTATTGATTACCCAATTACTGGAAAGATGTGCAAACAGTAAAAATTTGGCAACAAAATTTGAATGAATTAAAATTCCTTAAAACTATAGCATATATTTAAGATTATAAAAATTCTTAAAGAATAAAATAATATCAACCTGTATTGGTTACCCAATTACTGGAAAGATGTGCAAACAGTAAAAATTTGGCAAAAAATTAGAATTAAAATTTCTTAAAACTATAGCATATAATTTAAGATAAAAATTTCGAGAAGAATAAAATAATATCAACCTGTATTGGTTACCCAATTTCTGGAATGATGTGCAAAAAATGCAATTTAAAAAATAAGATTCATGCAGAAATCAAACATAAGTAGTCAGTGCTTCGATAAGTCTATCACATACTATAATCCATCCTAATAGGACGAAAGTGAGTATGTGCTTGTACTCTGTCAATGGCACGAACATGTGTAAGCTCTTACAATAAGCCAATTATCTACAAAACACTACACAAAAACAATTGAGCAACACGAACGCAAAAAAATCAATAGTTCATTAAAGCATACAATAAAATACAGTTTCACAAGAAAATATTTGTTTTTATACATACATTGTAATTTACGAATTATAAAAGTTTTTCATTAGGTACATGCTTAAAATTTAAAATTACATGTGTCATTTGTTAATGATATAAAATACTGTTTCTTCTAAGTAAAATGTTGTGACAGGTTTTGGCAACAGAATTACAAACTGTATCGTTATTAAATAGAAATATAAATTTTTCGTTATCAGATAATGTTAAAAAGTTATTATTATGATCTACTACATCAATAAACATAGACTGTCTTAGATCTTCATATAACGGAATTCTAATAATACCTGTTTCTCATCTTCTACATTATCACAATTAATACATAATCTTTCATTTAACTCTTTTCTTTCGTACCGACCAGTTTCAATTTTTAATGGTGCTACCCCACATCTAAATTTGGCAAAGGCACTACGATAACGAATAGGTATATTATGTAACAAATATTGTTTCGTACAATATGAAAATTCAAATAACTTATAAGTTCTTAATTTACTACCTTGGCCATATGAATCCATTCTTGTACACCAATCAGTTTTGTATTTATTGTTCTAAATGATAAATTGTATTTTTATCAAGTATATACTGATTTATATTACAAAACCTTTCCATATTATAACATTTCAACATCTCCATTACTTGGTAACTGCAATTCTTGATCTTATAACTACCTTTTCTAATTGACCATTTGAAGACCTTATAATTTATTCTATTATTTTCCATTTTGGTACATCTGGGCCAATGTCTAAAAATATTAGTCCATGGTTTAACATATGGAGGTTTCCAACCTATGTCACCTGCTATTGCATCATTGGGAGTATATTTCCCGACTCCCATGTAAAATCTCATTGCTCGGTTCTGAGCTACTGAAATGCAGGAGAACTCTCTGGTGCCCCAAATTGCAGAGCCATAATTTATGACTGACCAAACTAAAGTGTCGAACAACTAAGAGATGTGGATGAACAGAGTAAAAATCAAGATAATGGTGATTGTTTTCTGAACGTTGCTCAGCGAGAATATAATTACCCGATATATTATCATGTCCGCATTCTGTCTCAAACACGGTAGGAGAAAAAAACGTGGCATTAAGTTAAGGTCAAAAATACATAGAAAAATAGCCAGAATATTATGTAGCAGGTTCTCTACAAGATTATGGAAGCCAACAATGCATAGAACACGAACCTCCTTATCTGGATCGAGAAGAACGTGTAAAGATCGTATAAAATGAAAATTTAAACAATGTCTTACGAAGATCCAAATTTTTAATTATCCCCACAGGGTAATTCTTCTATACATTTTCGCTACATTCATCACTGGCAATGAACAAAGGACCAAATTATTCTACTAGAGCTAATGGTATGAAATGCGATACAAGTCAATGTTGGCGCAAACCTTCAAGACTTGCAGCAGACACAATTGTAAGCTAAAATTGTGGCAGGTTATGAAGTGTTAACAAACAGTTCATGAATCAAAATCTCACAAACAATACATGCCCAAAAACTCCGTAAAGGGAAAATCAAAACATGCAGGTATCAGGCCAACACTCTTGCGCATAGCAAAATAAAACCAGGTCAAGAATCACCAACACTCCAAGAAAATCTGCTAATGCTTTATATACAGATAAATGCAAAGATATAGCGTTTATTGCCACAAGTAAAAAGTAGCCCTCAACTGAAGGCTAGTGCCCGTTTCACACTCATTTTATGGTATGTGTTTTGTTTCTTATTGAAAACCCTACTGTGACTGTAAAAATAGAACAGCAATAAAAGCGCTGTTCCTGTACTTTAATTTGTGTTAAAGTGAATAGTATCTCGTGTTTATTTACATCTCCGTTCTTTCTACTGAAAAAATATTCATGATATTTACTTTTACTTTGGTCTTTATGTAGCTGTTAATTTTCGCTATTGATGTAATTCAAGAGTAAGTCATTGTTTTTTTTCGGCTTTCACCTTGATCATGACAGCCACGAAGTCACTGACAAACTTTATCACATAATGTTGTATCGAGTACACCTCGCCATGAGCGGGATTCTAACTCACAACGTTGGTGGTGATTGCATAGGTAGTTGCTAATCCAACTACCATACTATCACGACCATTGCTACAGCTGTTGATATTCCATGATAAGCATGCTATTTTAAAAAAAAGCGATAGTCTTCTGGTATCAACAAAAACAACAAAACCATGCTAGATGGAAACGTTTTGTTCGGGGTGTAGGAGGATGAAGTCGAAGATGTCGTATCTCTTGGTTAATAAAGTATCCTGTGGTCCACTATTTACTATCCACGAGTATACATCTCTTGATGTTCAAAAGAACTTATTTATACATGATATATCACATTAGTAGTGATTATATATCGAAATGTAATTTACCTTCGTTGTTATGATCTATGACCGATGAGACTACTGATGGCTAAATTATAGAATATATACGATTATGTGGAAATAAACCCTAGCGAATACCGAAACTGTGTTGTATGTTTACAAAGAAACCGACATAAAGCTTGACAAATGGCATGGCTGGCTTTGATTTGAAACAAAGATGAGCGACTTGCGTTTATATTGATTGTAAATAAGAACCAGAAGTATATTTTAAAGATGGAATGGTGTTGATGAGAGAATGTACACGGGTTTATTATTGAGTCGAGGTAGTGATAGTCGTACAGAAACTCAAGTACTGTAACATAGTCTCTACTGTATGAAAACCTGGTATTAACATTGTTTGTCAATTGTATACAGATAATTTGTTTTCTCATATTTACAGCCGCGGAGTAAAACTGTGTGTTAGTGACACCTTCAATTTAGTAAATTTTCTTAGTCGCCATTCACCTGTCATCTACATGCAAGTATTTATAGTAAGAAGTGTAGTTTTTTTTTATTATTCCATTTCTCATGTCAGTAGTTTTATATTTTATTTTGCATTTTTAATGGAAAAGACCGTATATAAAAAAAATAAAAATAAATTAATTAATTTGAAAAACGATTGGTAGCAATATTACAGGCTCGTTGGAACTATTTGCATTTTCTCAAAGAAGGAAGTTCCAAACGTATCATTAAAATTATTAACATGGTTTACACAAGTTTATACAGAAACATATAATTAAAATAAAACAAAACAAATCATATAGATACAACAAGATGTTTGGTTCGTCTTTACCTCCAGTTGTTTGTAGGAGCCGCCCATGTCTTAGTTACGTTATCTGTGTTAGTTTGCGCATAGTGCTGTTCAACATACCGGGGGAAGGGGGTATATTGTGTTGTGTCTTTGTTTTGTTTTTCGTCGTCTTGTGTACCCTATGTTGCCAGTTTCTCTAGATTGTGTTTGTGTTGTTTTTCGTCGTCTTGTGTACCCTATGTTGCCAGTTTCTCTGGATTGTCCATTTTTTATTGCCCCTTCGGTATTCTCTAACGTTTATTTATTATCTGTCTGCAGCTCTGTAATTCCGTGAAGTTGTCTGCACCCACTGACACTGATGGTCGTAAACGGCCGGCGAACTCTTCACTGAATATTAATTGCCATATTATCAGATAAGTGGTCATTATGTTTCTCATAATATTCAGTTTCTGTAATTTTCTGTAAAGAGCCAGTGGCATTTTTCCAGATGTTCTAAATTATTTTTTATTATAGATGACCTGTAAATCTTCGAGACCGAGTTAATACTTTGAAAAGATATGTATCATTATTGATCCAGAACCAACAAAAACAATTTTTTCGAAGCCCTAAACAATGACTATTTACTTCCTATTTCCTTTTTGTTTCCGGTGCTTAAACATATTTCCTTCGTTCTGTTTATGAGATATGACAATGTAATATGATTATTTTTTAGATAGAATATGGATATATTTCTAAAACGAATAGCCTTGGCCTTTGACCCCCATCTGACGCACTTATTACAACCTCCTGTACAAAACATTACACGCGTTGCTCCTGCTAAACCAGAAAAGGAATATAAGTTTGTGACATCTGGTCCAAAATGTCGGTCACTCTTTCTCCCATCAACTGAGAGTATCTTACGAGTTATAATTTTGTTTATTAATTTATTCTAAAAGGTAAACAGCCAATGGTCCATCCTGTGTACACTCCTCATAGACGGTACGACACACGAGGTGAAAAGAAAAGTTTAAAGATACCAATGGTGTAACCAGCATCCGTAAGCCTACTTTGCTTTAAACATATTTTATTGTCATACAAAACAAGACAAATGGATAAGACACAAGTTGTAAGGTTATGAAGTCTTCTCCTGTAAACCGAAGAAGAACAGTCAATATAATGGCCAAAAGTAAAAGGACAAATTAAGGACAAACAACTATTTACAAAACAATACACAGAACACTAAAGATCGAGCAACACGAACACCATTGGTAATAATGGTTAAGCTATTTTTTCCCGATCATATCCATCACCCCTTTCCTTTGTAGCAATCAGCATTTGGAATATATGAGTTATTGTATAGGCTGTTATCAAGTAAAGATGATAATTGTTCAATGATCAAGATTTATTATCAGTTTATAGTTATCGCCCCTGATAATGGCGGCCTGAAAATTTCACTGGAAAAAAATGTGCTTTTTTCACCGATCACAGCGAACATAATGGAACAGTAGCATGCATACCACTATTTTCTAGTCACTTATAGTATAGGTGTTGTGGTTCAACATGGAAAACGTCGAAATCAATCTAAGTATGGAGAAAATTATTGTGGATTACCCGAGAAACTCCCTCCCCACCAAATTTCACAAAAGAACCGGCAAAGCTAAAAAGTGTAAATATGAAGAAATCGACCTTACATTATACGAACCTAGTGCAAGAATGTTGTCATTTTACACTACTATAGAACGAATTCAACATTGGATAAAAGCACTACACGTACTGTATTATGATAATTTGGGGAATGAGGGGTCCGAGTACCTAGTAAAGTGGGATGACGAACCCTCCGTGTGGGTTGATCCCAACAGTGCTGGTAATAAAATAATAATTGAACTACACCTCATAGAAAGTAAACCAAATACCCTTCAGTATAAATTAACATTTTTTGTTACAACAGGCACAATCATTGTGCAAGGACAAAGATACCAGATGTTTGTTGAACATTTTCAAATGTTGAAACATATACTAGACCAAGTAATTACAAGTATCAAGTCATCAGGATTTACCGAAGAAAATGAACAAACACGAGTTAAGTCAGTTGAAAACTTGATTTCTTCTGATGAGAATTATGACACTGATATTGATACAAATGAGGAAGACCTTACAGTGGTTGAGCATATTGAATTTCTGGGTCAAGATCAAGTCATCCAAGATAAAGAAAATAATGACATTCCCACACAGAGCAGAAATGATCCTCTAAAAACAGACGTAATAACAATTTAGATGCAAATCCTATCATTACCTCACATGACAATAAAGATACAAATGAAAGTGTTGAGTCCAATGTCTACCATGACAAAATTGATACAAGAAGAAACTCAATCGATTCGAAATAAAATTAAAGTACTCACTGAAGAGAAACCGTCATTGATGTTACAATTGCAACATGAAAGAAATGCTTCGTTGCTATGCAAAAGTCAGTATGAAGATGCCCTTAAACACGAGAAAATCATGACAGAAGAAGCAAGAAGTCGGCTACATAAATTAGTAGAAGCAAACAGTAATGAACTGTCATTCATTTCAACTAAACTAGATGAAAAAAAACAAGGAGATTGACAAACTATCTGAAGCATATTCCAACTTGAAATTCACCTTCAATAAAGTGCAGAATGAAGCTCTTTCCCTTAAAGCACAGCTTTCAGATACACTGGAAGAACTTAGTATCGTGAAAAATAAACTCGATAGCGCTTCAGATTCTACTACAACTAGTACGAAAGCTAGAGACATACCTGATAAGCCAAGTGTGTATCTTATCGTGACAGCAAATACTAAAGGAATTAACGAGGACAAGCTGACTGTTGCAGCAGAAGTAAAAAAATACACAGCGTATACGTTGGATGAAACAAGAAGTTGCATAGCAGGAATTGGTGATCCGCCTGATGTATTCGTTCTACATGTTCTCACTAATGATCTCAAAGTAAAAATGCCACAAATTTGTGTCAATGAGTTGTGCGACATAGTGTCGACAATACAGAAAAAGTGGGCAAAAGTGAAAATAATTGCATCACTTACAACACCAAGAAAAGATTCAATAATCCACAATACAAATGGTCAAATAATAAATGCCATGATGAAGTAAAAGCTCTCAGAAATCAATGTGTTATGTGTTGATCACAGTAATATGGCTGTAGGAGGGGAACCCATTTCTGATTTTCTTCAAGAAGATGGATATCATCTAAGTGTAAAGGGCATCGCCCAATTAGCGGGTAATATGAAAAAAGTAATTCATTCTGCATTAGGCATTCCAGTACCTGTTCGGAAAAGCGACCGTAGTCGATCACGACACAGAAGAGGCAGAGGTTACTTTCGAGGATACAGAGGTGGCCGTGGAAGAAACACATCTCCAGTATAATAATATTGTATAAGTCATAGTTAATTAGTCAGATACATATATTGTAAAGTAATTACAGTAGGCTGATTTTTTTGGATTTTTTTTATTATTATATCCCTCTATTCCTATAGAAGTATAAATTTGTAAACTTTATCATAAGCTAATACATTTAAATTTTGAAATTTAATTCCATGTCTTTTTCAACACTAAAAATATGTTGTTGGAATGTGGGAGGACTCATTACAAAGGGTTGCGATAAAATTAGTGATCCCCTTTTCCTTAAAAGTATTGAAAAATATGATGTTGTTCTTCTAGTAGAGACTCATGTGGGATATAACTCTCCTATTCATGCCATTGGAACTTTCCACTATCATCCTATTTGTAGACCAGTTACAAAATATAATAATAGATTTTTTAGGGGTATAGCTATTTTAAGAAAACCACATGTTAAGGATCATGTCAAAATATTGACTAACACTAATCCGGATTACCAGTGGATAAAGTTGAGTAAAGATTTTTTCGGTTTCCAGAAAGATATATATATGTGTAGTTTACTATCCCCCCTTTTTATCTTCTTATACTAAGAGTAATGATGTAAACCTGTTTGACTGTATTGAGAAAGATATTAGAGATAATTTTGGAAATGACAATATCATAATTTGTGGTGATCTCAATGCGCGAATAGGTAATGGTCTTGATTTCATTCCACAAGATGATGACAAAATTGTTCCCTTGTTTGAATCGTATCCTGTTGACAGGAATATTTTTAAGCGTAAAAATATGGATTCTAAAATTGATACAAGAGGGAAAGAACTCCTAGATTTCTGTATAATACACCAATTTAGAGTACTGAATGGCAGGACACTAGGTGATATTTTATATTTTAGAGTATCAGATTTTATACCCACATTATCAGATTGTCATTGTAAAATAGAGTGAGAAATGTCAGCTAATTATAGTATTAATCATAATCTAAAGGATGACTGTTATGTACACCCAATGCCAGAGAGATACATATGGTCAGAAGATTCTGTAGGTCTTTTTCAAGACGCATTATCCTCAGCTCCACTGAAATCTGAAATTTATAATTTTTTTAATATAACTGATATTAACACAGAAAGGGCTGTTAACGATGCAGCTGCTTCTCTGGCAAATATTTTTATTCATGCAGCAGACATTTCACTGCGTAAATCAATCAAGAAAAAGGGTAAAAGAAATATTAAACACAAAAAATGGTACAACACTGAGTTGCGTTATATGAGACAACATCTAGTAAATTTTGGTAAAATATACTCAAAATTTCCCAAAGACCCGCAAGTCAAAAATCATTTTTACAAATTGTATCGAGAATATAACAAACAGAGAAAGTTTAAAGGAAAAGAATATAAAAATAATCTATTACATGAGCTTGAATCTATGAGTGACAACAACCCAAAACAATACTGGAGTATGCTCAATGAACTACAAGAAAAACAATATGATTCAAGTAATGACTGTATACCACCATCAAAATGGTTAAAACATTTTCAGGGACTAAATGAGGGGAAAGAAAAATTTCATTCCAGAGTGAATGAATTAGAAAATAAGCTCAAAATCCTAGAAAAGGAGATATGCTTCAATGAACTTGATTTTCCGATATCTGAAAAGGAAATTGATGTTGCAATTTCTCAGCTAAGATTAAATAAATCCCCAGGTTTAGATAATGTCTCGAATAATATGATAAAAAGTAATAAGTCTACTCTTACAAAATGTTTTAAAAAGGTTTTTAATGCCTGTTTAAGTAGTGGGGTATACCCATCAAGTTGGGCAGAAGGATATATAACACCATTATATAAAGCAAATGATATTGCTGACCCAAGCAACTATCGTGGGCTCACAATAACTAGTTCCATTGGTAAATTATTCAATCGTGTGCTCAATATGCGCCTTGATAAGTATTTAGTTAAATACAAGAATATAGATGTTAGCCAAATTGGCTTCAAGCAGAAGGCCAGGACTTCTGACCATATGTTTGTCTTGAAAACTATAATAGATAAATATTGCAACCGAAAAGATGGTAGGGTTTATGCCTGCTTTGTTGATTTTCAGAAAGCTTATGACACTGTTATCCATGCTGGGATTAAGATAAAGCTTTTAGAAATGGGGGTCGGCACACTATTCTATAATACTATTAAAAGTATGTATTCAGTGAGTACATCATGTATAAAAGTAAATAATGTGATAACTGATAGTTATAACATTAAAATAGGAGTAAAGCAAGGAGACAACCTCAGCCCTAATCTCTTTAATATATTTATGAATGAGTTACCAAAGTATCTGAAAGAGTCAGACTCAGATACTGATATAGCTCTAAATGGAAGACCTCTTAACTGTTTATTATACGCTGATGACATAATTCTTCTTTCAAAGTCACCAGAAGGGCTCCAAAAGAAAATTAATATATTAAATGACTACTGTAATGTTTGGTGCTTAACTGTTAACACTAACAAGACAAAAGTGCTGATTTTCAACAGGGCAGGTAGACACCTTAACCATTCTTTTAAAGTAAATGATGGTCAACTTGAGTGTGTCAGTAGATATAAATATCTAGGTATAACATTTTGTTCATCGGGTTCATTTACTATTGCCCAAGAGGAACTGTATAAAAAGACCCTTAAAGCATATTTTAAGTTTTCAAAAGATTTATTATCCTTAAATCCATCAGTTAAAACTAGTATGCATGTTTTTGACCATACAATTACCTCAATAATGTTGTATGGCTGTGAGATATGGGACATGTTTAACCCATTCACTTCCAAATACAGAAATGGTATAGTTACCTTTGATAGAATCTATGATAAATGTCCTGCAGAAAAACTCCATCAAAAATTTTGTAAATACATTCTTGGAGTACATTCCAAAGCAACCAATTTTGCAGTCTTATCAGAATTGGACCGAATACCTATGTACTATAATATTGTGAAATCTATGGTGAAATATTATTATAGATTTGAAAATGTATGTTCCCTTTTTCCATTACTAAGTGATGCCTTTATAGAATCTAACATTCAATCTGATTCAAACAAAGTTTCATGGTGTGCTTCTTTGAAATATATATTAAATATAATAAGAACTACAAAATAAAAAAACACAATGAATAGCCATGTAGGCAGTAAAGATATCATGAATCATTTTTTAATAGAATGGAATAATAATTTTAAAGAAACATGCAGATGGTAAACTAAGCAACTATATGGTATGTAAGAATAATTTTGGATGTGAGAAATATTTGTCAATAATTATTAATTTTGAATTAAGAAGAAGCCTTACACGGCTGCGCCTTTCAGCACACTCTCTAAAGATTGAGAAAGGTAGATATCAGGGTATCCCCAGACACGACAGGACATGTTCCATGTGCTCCGGTGATGAAGTTGAGGATGAAATACATTTCCTCCTCCATTGTCATGCATTAAATGACAGGAGAAATAAACTATTATCATGTATAGAGGAGAATTGCTCAAATTTAAAAAAAAATGGATTCAAAGAACAAATTTATATGGTTAATGAATGTTGAAAACAAAGAAATTTTGTCAGAATTATGAATATTCATTAAAAAAATGAAAAAACTGCATGATCATTTCAGTCTGTCTGCTTGTGATTTGTTCTCTAATGAATCATTTAATTTTAAACATAAAGTTTTCTTCTCTTCTCCTCTTCTTGGTTATTGGAGCAATGGGCATGTTCTACTGGAGGTGGCAAGGTTCCAAGTATATATGTGAATATCATTGTATACTCTGGTGCATATGACAAACATTATGTCCTTTAAGCATTAGCCTTTGGTGACTTTTGCATCTGAACAACTTTATAGATTCATGTGAGTATCTTTATTATTTAATATGTATGTGACTAGTATTTTTTTTATTATTATTATTTTTTTTATGTATATATTTGTTCCCTTGCATCAGTCACGAGGAGGACTTACTCTCAAAATTAATGCAAGCTGGAGTATACTACTATGTCTAAATGAAAAGGAATATTGACATAGTGAGGTATTCATATAGCACCGGCCCTTGGTGACTTTTGTATCTGATCAACTACACTTAATTGTACTTGATTTCTTGCATTAGTCACGAGGTGGATTATTAAGGTAGCACAACAGTCTAATTATGAATTTTTAATGAATTTTTTTTTATTGCAGTTTTTGAAAGTTCATATATATATATAAATGTTTAAAAAAAAAATCTGCTGTCATTACCTTGTATCATTAAGGAGTAAATTGATAATTAAATTATGTAAACAAAAGCATGTGGTAAAGTGTGTGATAATATAAATATGTGGGAGGGGTTTATCTATCAATCACTGTGTTAATTACATGTGTCCAGCTGTTCACTTCTGACAACAACATAATTATTAGTTCATTTTATATTTTTCATATCTACAATTATATATATGAGATGGTCTCCTGTTTGGAACTTTAGGCATTTTTTAAAGATTTTTTTACTCAAAACAAAAGATATTTAAGGATTGGAGGCATATATAAAAAATCTGAGACATGGTTTTGTAGCTTGTGTATGGTTAATTAAAGGGCTGAAAACAAAATTTAAGTGGGTGTTGACATGAATGTGCTATTTTTATCCAAGCTGATACAGTGCATTTTTTGTATTTTATTAGCCACAACTTTTTTTTATTATTAACTGCATATTATATAAATTAATTAAAATAGATAAAGTCACATTTTAGCTACAAGATGAATCTTTAATTTTAAAAATCCATCAAGTATTTGCTGAGATATGAACCTTCAGAGACTCTTGATTGGAGTGAAAACAATCAGACTGTTGTGCTACCTTAACTCACTATGAATTTTGTTTTATACCTCTCTTTTATCACATGTTCATGTGTATAAATTTACGAGATAATTACTTGTACAAGAACCTGGTGCCACCTCTAGTGCATAATCAATGACAGGGATGAAATCCCAGATGAAATAATTTTCTTCTGTACCTCTCTTTTATGTGTATTTTATTTTATTTATTTTATGGTAGTTTAATATTATATATTGTTACAATCATTGTAGTGACTATGCCCTGTATGGGTCCTTGATTGGAATAAAGAATATCTTATCTTATCTTAATAAACACAAATGTGATGACATATAAAGGGAACCCTGTAGTAGAATAATGACATTATCGATGGTTGGAATGGTGTGATTAATTTCCCATGACAATAACTACATGTGAGATGTATTATCTGCTACAGATCTTCATTTTAGGAGACATGTTTACATATATATGATAACTTGTTTCTTTATCATACTAAACAACTTATATACACAACTTTTTTAACAATAGTTTTTCAAAACAAATAATACATAAAGCTAGCATTACTGTTAAAACTAAGGTTCTCCTCCCTCAGTCATAGGTGACGCTAGCATTACTGTTAAAACTAAGGTTCTCCTCCCTCAGTCATAGGTGACCGTTCTCCTCCCTCAGTCATAGGTGACCGTTCTCCTCCCTCAGTCATAGGTGACCATAGCCGATTTTGGCGATCATGTTTACGCCCTTTGGTTTACTTCCAAACACTTTTAAATTTATTTGGCTATCCATTCTTTCGACTTTCATTATACCTGATGAAGGTTATTCCAGAAACGTCTCATGCGTACTAAATTAGATATCTACGCTTTTATTACTTGAATATGTGGAGGAGAAAGGGAAGGGAAAAAATAAAAATTCAGGGGCATGTTGCAATTATGATGTACAACATATAATTAAAATGAATTAGAAAGAAAGGATGTTGATGTAAATGAACACGAAAGACTATACAACATTACACTTAGACACAAACTACAGTAAAGGAACAACGATTTCATTGTTGTTGGAATTAACAACACAATCCGGAATTAACACAGGACGACATTAACAATTTGACAATACATACGATACTCGTCGTTAACTTTAATTCTGAATACCAAGACATTTATCTACAGATATATAAGAAGTTGCAACACATAAAACATTTCTGTAACAACTCCAATCACATCAATTACATAAAGATCAGCACATTTGTAAAGACGAGCATAAACTATTCAACCCCTCTCAGGACCTACACCGATTTTGGCTATCATGTTTAGGTTTCCGTTTGGTTTTACTTGCTCTAAAAGATTTTACACCGACATTGGACTTGAAAACGAGTATCGTACACGAGAAGCTTATCATTTTGATATACATGTGTTTCACACCCGATTATTGATGCATGTTGGTGTACCCATGTCCATTATCCAAGGCGATCTTGCTATATTTTGGGGCTCGCATGTTGTCAATGTCATGTAATATTGGCTTGTGTATTTACAATCCATCTCTTGTGGGGGTTCAGTCATGTTGAGATTGCTTTATATCCCTGCTTATCCATATTCACAAAACATTAATCTCAAGTATTGTGGAAAAAAGATAAACAACGACAAATGCCAGCTATGATAAATCATATATCTTCATCTGTATGGAACCAATATATTTCTCTGCCTAGATGTAGCTTTCTGTCCGGAAGTTGAATAACTTTCTCGCTGGATAGTACTTTTATAGAAAAATAAAGCTCCCATTCTTCTGCCTTATGTATTTCTCTGTATTTTCTATGTTGGTGTTTTCAAACGTCCAGTTTTACATACATTGTAATAATCACTACCGACCAGTTCCACAAAAAATGATGCACAGCAAAGAATTTGATGGTCTGTGTGATGTTGCATAACCGATTGGTGAAGAATGCTACTTTACGCTTGCTGAATGACATGACCTCATTAGGTTTCATGCATCAATCCCGCTCCCTCATATAATTTATGTTACATTTTTTAAAGGGGTAAATAGCTTTAAAATGACGAAATAAAGGTAAGTATTTCACATTAAACAGCTTATCGAACCACTTTCCGCCTTTTGAGAACAAAAATTACCATCGATTACTTATTTGCTTGCAAGCAAATAATTTGACCTCGCTTTTTCCGTATGCAATTGACCTTACTAGTGACAGGTAAGACGAATAATTTGTATTTTGTCGCTTATTAACTGCCAACTTGCATGGTTCTTTGACCGTAATTAACACCGACTAAAAGCAGATTCACAAAAAATAAGAAATTAGTGCATTGTTGTACTGATTTAATGACGATTCGACAAACCCGTAAACAATGTCGATAATTAATAAGATGACGTCCATTTCTTGATCGATCTCAAAACACGAGCAGTTACGTATACACGTTTCCCCCCGATGCGCGTACGTTTCATAACATTTATAAGTTACAGAAACACGTTTTATTAAGGCATCAATCATATCTGATAGTTTTTATTGGTAAGAAAAATTTACGATTTGGTAGATAATGCCCCTTTAAAATTTGATTTGACAATGTCAATTTTAAACGCTCCCAGTTAAATGTATTAAAGGCATATTGTCTACTATTTTGTTGAAAAATTTTAACTGTCCATAAATGATTTATTTAAGCTATCATTAAACAGTTTTGCTGCAAAAGATATGATTGGTGTTCTATTTTTGACAAAAAAGACCCAAAACTATCGTTATCGGAATCATTGTCCAGGATGACAAAATCCAAAGTGAAAGTAACAGCGCCACCTATAAAAAAAACGAACGTTCGGAACTCTCGGGGTTTTAGCTTTGAGGTAAGGAAAATACTGTTAAAATTCAAACACTTCAAATTGTCACGCTCATTTAATCTTCATTTTATGAAGGTCAGTACGGAAAACGACAATAATTTTGGGTATGAAAAAATACGATTTTCGTAGACAATATGCCTTTGAATAATGTTAAATACATGTTGCGTTAGAGATAATCAAAAGGACAATCAAAAATTGACAGTACAGATACACGGATCACGTTGGGCACGAAGTCAAACAAACAGATACCTTGATTGCTACGGTTAAAATGGCAGATAATGGATAGGTAGAGAACATATTGCTTTCAAGGGATAACCAACAGCTACTAACAAATTGTAGGTTATTATGGGTGTTCAAAAGTGCAAGTGGCTATGCACTTCTTATAAGTTTTACAGCACTTTCATCTCAATTGGTTTTAATTAATCACATCAAAATATTTTAAAAAAAAAATCATGGTGTGTACGATTTTAAAATGCTATAGGGAGAATAAAATGTTATATGGAGAATATTTACTTGATAAATGTCTCACAGTGAAAAACAAAACATGTTTGTTTATGAGCTATTTTGTAAATAAACAGGCACGATTTATGAGTTTATAATCGTTATAATGAGCACGGCTATAATCTTATTATTTTGAATGATTTGTAGATGCTGAACGCCACTTTCAAAAATGTTCAGCTTGTATCCCGATGGTAAATGGTATAGGTGTAGGAAATCCGACAACTCAGAGGAATCCATTAGATCTCAGCTAATAACCGACAAACGTTATCACATAAATTGGAATTCAGTGCTTATAGCCACGGGCGGGATTAGACCTTACAACTTAAGTGGTGATAGGAAATGATTGCATATAGGTATATGAAAGTTCAGCTACCATGCAATCGCGCCTACGTTGGTTCTCATTATATTTGACATCAACAGTACAAGTCGTTCAAGGTATTATTAATCTTCATTATACTCTAATCATTTTTCTTACCACATAAAAATTACTTTTGCATTAGATTGAAAAGACTTTGTTTTCTGAATAAGCGACACATATGTATGAAATGGATTACCCTTTATCATCCGTTAACAATACACAAATTGTACGTCGACCACTGCACCGGTAGGAGAGTTTGAAGATATCAAAGGGTTATTAAGAATCAGAATTTCGAAGAACAAAAACACAATGACTAAAGGAAAAAGTACAAAAGGACAACGATCTACAAAACATACATATAATACTAAAGATCAAGTAACACGAACCCCACTAAAAAGAGGGTGTGAACTCAGGTGCTCCGGAAGGGTAAGCAGTTCATGCTCCACTAGTGTCACCCGTCGTGTTATTGTATGTTTTCTAAACTGTTGTATGTAACTACATAGTTTAACTAAGATAAGTAGTAAATTAGAGAGTGGTTGTTTAACGATACAGTAAGTTAGAGGGTGATTACTTAACATACAATGAGAGGGTGATTACTTAACATACAATGAGAGGGTGATTACTTAACATACAATGAGAGGGTGATTACTTAACATACAATGAGAGGGTGATTACTTAACATACAATGAGAGGGTGATTACTTAACATACAATGAGAGGGTGATTACTTAACATACAATGAGAGGGTGATTACTTAACAATACAATGAGAGGTGAATGGCTTAGAGATACAGTAAGTGAGAGGGTGATTGCTTAACGATACAATGAGAGGTGAATTGCTTAGAGATACAGTAAGTGAGAGGGTGATTGCTTAACGATACAATGAGAGGTGAATTGCTTAGGGATACAGTAAGTGAGAGAGTGATTGTTTAACGATACAATGAGAGGGTGATTGCTTAGAGATGCAGGAAGTGAGAGAGTAATTGTTTAACGATACAGTAAGTTAGAGGGTGGTTGATTAGCGATACAATGAGAGGTGAATTGCTCAGGGATGCAATAAGTGAGAAGATGATTGCTTAGCGATACTGTAAGTGAGAGAGCGATTGTTTACTGATACAGTAAGTGTCGCTGTGGTTGTTTAGCGATACAATGAGAGGGTGATTGCTAAGCGATACAGTAAGTGAGGGAGCGATTGTTTAGCGATATAGTAAATGAGATAGTGATTGCTTAGCGATACAGTAAGTGAGATAGTGATTGCTTAGCGATATAGTAAGTGAGATAGTGATTGCTTAGCGATACAGTGAGATAGTGATTGCTTAGCGATACAGTAAGTGAGAGAGTGTTTGTTTAGCGATGCAATAAGTGAGAGAGTGATTGTTTAACGATGCAGTAAGTGAGAGAGTGATTGTTTAACGATGCAGTAAGTGAGAGAGTGATTGTTGTTTTACTCAAGATGAGCAATTTGTTAGACTAATCATTGCAAGAACAAGGTTTTACTGAACCAACAGAAAGGCCTTTTATATAGAGCTAGTATACTAAAACAACAATCAGGCAGAAATGTTGCACCACTAGGACATATTTTCTTGACTCCAAGCCAATCAGTTTTTGCTCTTATTCCTGCAAATCTGGAACGTTTTTTCGAATAAGTAACAAAAGCCATGTATTATTGTTATTTGACCCCCAGAATAGTGGAATACACAATCGTCCGTACTTGAGTTGAGCAAGAAAGTAATTGCATTACCGAAGCGATTACTTAACAATAATAGAAAACGTATAAATAAACGTTAATGAAAACCGAACAGGCAATCAAGAATTTATTATCCAGATATAAAGCCAATATCGGCCACAAGGCATAGAACTAAGATAAACTAATATAATGCAAAAGTCACAATTCAGAAAACTAAGATAGATGAGGTACAACATGGACTCCACCAATTAAAGCGGGGGTGAACACAGGTGCTTGCGAGGGGTAAGTAGGCCTGTTTCTTAAAAGACACCTGGCATGTTCGACAATAACACTTACTACAACTTTCTGAAAGTGTTTGCGAAATACTTAAGCAAACCAATTGTTTTATAATGGTATCGCGGATTTCATAGCAAACCATTCAAATACATCGACTCAAAGCTGCTTTCCTCTATAAATGTAACCTAATTGAGATGATCCTAATTTCAATTTCGAATTTAAAACAGAAAAAATACATATTTTAGGTCAACCACCAGTAAATGGGTTTCAGGTTTCCAAATAATAAATACCATGACTGGCGGACTGTCACAGAAAGACTATCATATAATAAATACCATGACTGGCGGACTGTCACAGAAAGACTATCATAACAAAATTTTCGGTCTTAATATATTCATGATTCTAATATGACGTCCTTCAAACGCTTCGAGTCCAAACCCGTGGTAAAATTAATATATACCTACACCCATTGTAATTTATGACATCATCGACAATTTATATCGATATTTTACCATTTTTTAGTTAGTTTAAACATATTTTTATTTGCTAAATATAACAAATAGGGATCGGACACAAGTTTTTCCAACTTATGGAGTCTTCTCCCGAATTTTTTACATATTAGAAATGAAATAATTCATGGTGGCCTGAATTTATATTATTTTTACCACGGGTAGGCACTTTATGCCTATATTTTACCCCTCGATATAGCGTAAAGTTAATTTCAACTGTATTCAAAGGTCCAAAAATATGTAATTAATACATGACATGGGAGTTTAACTTAGAAATAACCTTATTATTAATTAGTTGGATGATGTTGGCAATTGTTAATTTGATTGTGTATTTAATTATTAATTCTAGTGTCTCTGAACTATCATTGCGTTTCTTTATTTTGATATATTTTGATATCACCGGTCATTTAAGTTCACGTTTTTGTTGTATTGATGTGTCTAACTTGGGAATTAAATTCAATGACAGCAAACAGGAAATATAGGTTATAGCTACTCTAATATCCAATACTTTCTAGATAGGGTTAGTTTTCAAATAATTGAAATAGTAATGGTTAACAATATATTCTAATATGACGTCCTTCTTTCGCTTTGTAAATAAACCAGAGATGCATTCTCATTGGCACATGCGCGGTCCACACAAGCCTGGAGGTAAAATCATGTACACTGTTAAGGTTTTAAAAACATATATATTCACTGAAAATCATTAACCTATCTAAAAATTAATTAATACCCGATGTGTAATTAAAACATGCAAACACAATATTAGTGTTCCGGCTGTTCCACCAATAATACTTTCCCGTCGTAAACCTCACAACACATTATGGCGTCCATGAATTATTTCTTAAACAAACCACAAACATTCGAACTGCTCCTCTGTAAATCACCAAACTAAGTACAAACATTTCAACGATAGAAGCGGATGGAAATCTACTTTCTGATTGTGGATGTAACGAGGTTGAACAGTTTAATGAGATCCGAAACCTTCAGCTCTTAATATCTAAATCTTCAGCTACCAGACGGAAATAAAGATATTTCACAGACTGGCTTCCACTCAAACTGCTTTTACTAGGTAATCAACTACCAAAGGTCTGTAGACTACTTCCACACTTCTGTTTCCAATTTATTATATACGAATGTAATTTTATCGCTTCTAGACTTCTGATTTAAAATTACGAATATCTTACATTGATTTAAATTAAATGATATATAATGGAATGATCCTATCACCCTCTAATAGAGGACAAATGTCAATATCCATACAAAAAAGAACGAACTAAATAGAAAATGTTTTTCAATAATTGTTTTTTCAAATACACATGAAAATGTATTAATTTTATTAAGCACTAATAAAGTAGACTAGAATTCCATCAGAAAAGGGTCTACAATTTAGAATTTTGAATTGCACAGTTGATCGGTATAATAAAACACTTATAGACTTGGTATTCGGGTAATAGCACTTTCATTGTCCCCTCTGTGCCAACTATTGTCCTCGGTGTTGCCTTGGACAATAGTTGGTACCTTGGGGACAATAAAAGTGCTATTACCCTCATACATGTACCCAGTCAATAAGTGTATAGGCTATGTTCCCATTATCGGCTTGAGATACAAAACGTCTTTAGTGATTGGGTGTAGAGCACTAGACAGGAGGAAGTCGTCCATGTTTAATACACCTTTTCACTACAGTAATTATTGTATTCCATTGTACGGATACAATGAGTATGTAGTATTAATTGGATATTTCCACATTCCTCAATGTCGGGTTCGGTTCGTCTTTAGGTCAACTGAATCTTTGACGGAGATATTATGATCAATGTTTGACGCAGTTTGTGATAACAAGGCACTAACTATTGTGTTACATCAATTATGGAAATGTAGATATATATATATCGTTATCAATTTCCTGACAATTATATAAATGTCAATAAAGAAACGTTAGCCCATATATTAAAGGTTATTTAAATGCATTAGACAAATTATATCAGGAAACCAAGGGTATATGCAGAGGATCTGGTTTCCTTCTCTGCTGCGGAGACAATCCCACTGGTTGTGTGTGAAGAATCACCTACATGTCTCATTCCTAATGGCTCGTGTCTTGGAGATGTAAATATAGCTGATGCTACCGTTTTTTCTATTCCCAATGTACAAATGTCAATATTATTTTTAGAAAGGTAGATAAAAAGTACCTATTATATTTGTTTTCATTTAATGTGTCCCATCTGATGATTAATTAAGCATATTTAGAAACAAAACAACAATACCAACAAAAAACACCTTCCCCTGTCTTATTTGTTGACATTTACTTACTCATTACTTACTGTTAACCGCTACTTATTGTTTGTGTTACAGATGTTTCGTTTGTCGTAGTCACAATGACGTCCTTCTACAAGTGTAACATGACAGGTGCCACTAGTGGAATAGGAAGTATTTACCATTCCAATGTACACAAATTCACTGCAGTAATTTGGTGCGGTTTGTGTTTTTCAATCTTCAGTTTTTG
>MJUT01000725.1:250454-265867 GCA_002080005.1 Gigantidas platifrons
TACACCACTCAAGCAGTTTTCGTCTTTCGTTGGTGTCTTCGGGTCATATGTTGGCACGCTAACCATTACACCACTCAAGCAGTTTTCGTCTTTCGTTGGTGTCTTCGGGTCATATGTTGGCACGCTAACCATTACACCACTCAAGCAGTTTTCGTCTTTCGTTGGTGTCTTCGGGTCATATGTTGGCACGCTAACCATTACACCACTCAAGCAGTTTTCGTCTTTCGTTGGTGTCTTCGGGTCATATGTTGGCACGCTAACCATTACACCACTCAAGCAGTTTTCGTCTTTCGTTGGTGTCTTCGGGTCATATGTTGGGTTACTAAGTTGGGTGTATCAAGTCTATGTAATGTCATTTACATACAAAAACAATATTGTTAGGGGACTTATCTGCAGGAAACAACATACATGTACTTGCTAATGGGCACAGTGCTAATGGGAAGGACAGGTGTTCTGTTACACTTGGGTCTAATAAGGTAGATGTTGCATGATTGCCTTCACTCATTAAGTTGTTTTATTCTAATTTGTATCAATGACCTTTCGGTCTTACATTGTAATCCATTCATTAAAAATGTATGTATGTCTTATTTTTCACGTTTTGTCATTTGTCTGTCATCAGGTATTAGTATTTTAAGTTGTGTTGCCAATTCATAAATTTAGGCTCATGATATTTCGGCACTCTTAGTCTAGTTTACAAATCTCATAGAGATGGTTATTTACACTGTGAAGGTCACCAGTCATAACATACCACGCCGGAAAATGCATGATTGGGAAGGTTAGACTTGAAGTCGCCAGTGTTGAGATACTTCAATATATATATGTGTCAGTGGGTGCAGTAAAAGTATACAAGATCATTAGAACACACTGATCTTTAAAATAAGGAGAAATTTGAGATTTTACTGATTTTTGAGGAAATACATTTCCTAGGCTAATGGCATCAATAACTTTCTTGGCAAGCGGAAGTTTACGAAAAGAACGTTTACCTGTGTCATCATTCTTGATACCCAAGTTTGAAAAGTCAGTGATGAGCAATATCGAAGACGATTGCTGTAATATTGGACTTGTATAAACAAATTATTAACCACAAACCGGATCGGAATAGATAGGACAATATGTAATTCTTTGAGAACACAGGGCACTGAAAGGTATCATGTTTCTATGACGACGTATATAATATTAAAAAAAAGTAAGAATTTCTTATTTTATAAATCTAAACTTGGAAAATCATTGAAAAATCTTATTAATATATGCTAGGATTTAGCAACTATTGAGGACTCTTTGGTGCAGATTTTAGTTGTTAAAATTAAAGACAATCTGCTGATTCAGTTAGCAGGTCAAACTAGCAATTCAGTCAGTACATTTATTTTTCATTCAGCATTTTATGTTCAATATTTGATTCCAACAAATTGATGACCTATTTACTCGGGTCTCAAAGGAAGACCATTAATTTCATTAGATGTGTATGGCTAATTTATATTAAATCTGTTGGATGTTAGTAAAAAAGGATATAGATGAAAAAGAACGCGAGAGATTATTCAACATTGCACTTAGAGACAAATTACAGAAAAGAAACAACGTTTTTATTGCTGTTCTGCATTTTATAAGAAGTATCATTTATGACTTTTTGTCCTCCGATTAATGGTCTTTAAAACAACATATAACAGATTCTACCTTCTTAGCTAGTTGTCAGTATACAAGCATTCACTGACCCTGTTATTGTACTGTCCATGTTTATGTTGTTATTCATTTTTGTGATAAGTGTGTGAGTGCAGGTTTATTGCATTATTTGTTTATATCTGTATTGTTGTTGGCGATCCAGTTATCAGGAGAAGGTTGAGATTTCATTTACCGTTTTAATCCCGCCAGAAGTTATGTGACTGTCCCAATCTAGGACCTGAATTTACAAAGTCATGTGTGGTCTTATTGTGTTCATTGGTTTGAGATGAGAAGGTGCTTGGTTTTTGTTTTTGGATATTGGTTGTATTGTTGACAGTCATTTTCTAGTTAAATTCTCTTTCATTAATTTACCTATTTCACCTTTCTTGATGTCAACAGATTTGAAAAGTCTGTGTTTGGCAATGTTGAAGAGGAATACTGAATAACAGATCGATATACATTCGACAGAATTTAATAATTTGTGAACACATGAATGTAAAAAGTACCACATATACCAGACAAGATAATATGTCTCCTTTTAAAATAAAGAATAAATTAATCCGTTAAAGGATAGAGTGATTAATGATAAGACGCTTATAAATGCAGTAGTATACATTTGTTACAAATGTCATTTAAATGAATTATTTTCGTATACATAATTATATCATTATTTGGTTTACGAAGAATATATGATTCTAATGCTATAAAATACGTTAATTGACACTAAAATAACCTTAATATGTGTATTCACACCCCGTATTGTTAGAAATGTTTGCTTAAAAAAAGGGACATTTTGTTTTTCCTACTGTAATTCTATCAGACGTCACGATGGGTTTTTTGGGGTTTTTTTTTTTGGCGTTGTCCTATTATGTGTCTTTACATTCTTATTTCCGTGTTGTGATGTTTCGTTACGATTTCTGCATAAAAACGATGTCCGGTACGTCTTTACCTCCAGTTGTTTTAGGAGAGTTCATGTCCTATTAAAGTTAGTTGTGTTTGTTTGTTTGTGTATAGTTGTGTACCCTATCTTGTCAATTTTTGATTCTTCCTTCGGTATTCTCTAACGTTTATCTAGAATATTAAATATAAGTTATCCTTATCTTACATGAATTGACATCATAGCTTATTTAATTCAAGTGTATGCTATAAAGATTAATTTGTCTGTTGACATGCATGTGTGACCATAAAATGAAAAATAAAAAATATAAGTCGGGAAATCGTAGAAAGAGATCCATGGCACACATATACATTTACATGACCGCCGACTCTCCTGGCTATGTACAGGGATTCCTTAAAAAGTGGCAGGGTAAAACTCGTTTTAAGGGTTAAAACATCGCCTCTTAGAGAAATGATGTGGTTATGCAAGTGTTTTTGCATGTGAGTGAAAGCCCAATTTCACATATTACTGGATTGCAAAAAGAAGATCGTTAAACGTATATCTCTTTGTTATAGTTTGTGGTCTGGACTACAGTTTGTAATTTTGTCTCAAATTGTACTAATAAATAAGTTACTCCAAAATGTTTACAGTATAAAATGATTGATAATCAATTACAAACCTAGTCATAAAAATATTGTTCTATATTTCTATACTTTTGTCCTAGCTTAGATGGCGGAAGAAAGGGCTGAGTGAAGGACAATAAATATTAATTTAACCGAACGGCATCAATGTACAAAATGTACCTATTCGCCGAACTCCACAAATGAGATTATAGTATCAGAAAGGCCCGACCTTAGATTGAGTCGGAATTCCGCACGTTTATAAACGGGTATGATCAGTGTCTCTATGGTCCCAAAAAAGGACAATAAGAGCTACGGTTCCGAAGATACCAACCAGAAAAGTTGATCATAGAATGTTTTTATATATAGTATGTTGTCAAGAATAAATTTAGCTATATCTTTATAAGTAACAAATGTAAAATGTTTCTCCTGGTCGTCATTTACAACACTGACATCGTCACCACAGTTTAACGTTTGTATTTTAGTGACAGTAACTGCAATTTTTTCAATCTCGACTTCAGTCTATATGTAGTTTTTCAAACTACAATGTTTGTATTTTTTCATTTATAATTCATGAGTACGATTTGGAAATGTTTGAAGATAGCAAAGGGCAAGTAAAGGGCAAGTAAGAATCCATGAATCGAAGAATGACAAGCAACACAATAGGCAAAGATGAGCAATGGTCCGAAAACACTACACATAAATTGAGCAACACAAACCTCGCAGAGATCTGGGGGTGAACTCCGTTGCCTCACAAGTGTAAGCAGTCCCTGCGCCATTATCCGTCGTGAAATCCATTTGAAGGTCATGAAAGAAGACAGAAGGACGAGGGTGTTACTACGTCAACCGGAATATATCGGTGGCCATCTAAAAAAAGCCATTCCGCAACGGTAAACTAAGTCATGATCCTGACCATAACACGTTTGAAGTGATGACTTCAACTTAACAAGTAGGAAAACTAGGTTCCGGAACTTTCATGTGAACAGTTACCCCTGTCAAGGAAATTCTTATATGAATTTTTAGTAGGTATGGTATGGAGCAGACCTCGCAGTATGTCCGGTATCCTTTTTAAAATTTGCGTTAAATAGTCCCTAAACCTAGAATTATTTAGTGAAAGCGGATCGTGAAATCAAAGGACCAGATTAACTTATCATTTTTATTGAGACGTTCCTGTAGGAAACCTGCTTCATTCAAAGGACCAGATTAGCTTATCATTTTTATTGAGACGTTCCTGTAGGAAACCTGCTTCATGCGAAGAAAAGTTTAAAGATACTAAAGGGGTAATCTGAAATCGTAAATTGAAGAGGGACAAACAATACATTGGCCAAAAGAAAAGGGACAGACAATGATCTACAACACACTACAGACAACTAAAGATTTAGTTAGCAACACGAACTCCTCTAAAGACCGAAGAGGACAGACTACAATGGCCAAATGGACAAACAATAATCTATTAAACTTTACACAGAAAACGGAAGATTGAGCAACGCGAACCCCACTACAAAACGGGGGTGAACTCATGTGCACATAAAGGTAAGCAGTGCCTGTTCAACTAGCGACACCCGTCGTATTACTCTAGTCACAACACTTGCGGTCCAACTGATCCCCTACATATATCCTGCATTTGTTCCATTTGGAAGATACTGCACTTCTATTCCTCTTTCTCTCTGAATCCGTCAAAGTCCGCTTTCTTCCACGCGTTGGTCTTGTGAACGAGGACAACACTTTCTCTTCCGACAGGTTTATTGTTTTTAAACAGTGCGCATGCTCAAGACGGTTTCACATAGAAGGTCATATGAAGAGAGGCGGTTTAAATTAAATTCTTGTCATCCTGGACAATAATTCCAATAACGATAATTTTGGGTCTTTTTTGCCAAAAAAAAAGAACACAAATCGTATCTTTGGCAGCATAACTGTTTAATGATAGCTTAAGCAACTCATTCATGGACAGTTAACATTTTTTTCAACAAAATCGTAGACAATATGCCTTTAATAATGATTATTAAATATTAAATACTCTTGGTCAGTGTAAATTTAGCTTTCTCTGCACATGTACAAAACTTAATATAATTGTATGTAGCTGTTGACCTATCTGTAACTATATGTATTTGGTTTATGAGAATAAAAATTCATTCATTAATTCAAAACTCATAATAGACATCACAAGCTATGAAATAGCATATCAACGGAGAGATACTCCATGTGCAGGTGCTGCTGGAATACATATAAATGGAAAGTTCACAATGAGAATATTGAAATCATCTCTTTTGTTGTAAAGTTTCGTTCTTATTGGACCATCATTGTCAATTTTGGGTATATGTATTGATATAAAACTGACCCAGTTGTACATGTGGTATCTTTATTGTCAATTTCGGGGTATATGTATTGATATAAAACTGACCCAGCTGTACATGTGGTATCTTTATTACAAGTTCAACGAGATAGATGAGATCAACATAATCACCAATCTCAGAATTATTTAGTGAAAGAACATCATCTATAATTAATAGAACACGTTACATTTCAATGAGATGATGTCCACCTTGTACTAGACTAACACACTTAGTTGGATTTTCATAGTGCTAGCTCACTGAAACAGCAGTCCGCGGATAGACATGTACTTCCACTCGGACACATTATCCTTATTCCGAACCAACCAGTCTCTGTTCTTTCCCTTTAATACTGCGTGCTTAGTGGAGAAACAACACTTTGGGTTTGATCCGATCGGTTGTCGAACTCACGATCTCCAGCACTCGAGGCGAGCACGCTAACCATTACACCACCGATGCGGTTAATTCTTTTAAAACATAAAATACATTTCAGACAAAGGTAATGGATTTTCAAAATAATCAGTTACATTCGTTTTAAATTTTGTACATTTTCACTGTCTATTCCAGTGTGACCTTTCTGTAGACGACTAACCAAACGTGTTAAATTGTAGGACTGTACAACGTTAAATTGTATCTAATATATTTAGTCATAAAACAGTACAACATAAAGTTTTAACTAAAATACGTATTTCAAATTAATTATTGTCTTAAACCGATAATCAGTGCGTTTGATTAATGACATTACTTAATAACTTGTAATTTAAACTGTGTACAGTGTTTGGATTTCCTCTTTTTGTCGAATATCAAAATCATTAACCAACTTGAAATATATGTGTAAAAGTTAACCACGAAACGATACATGTACTACATTCAAAGTGTATTTATTAATGAGCTACATTGTACCCTTTAGTTGTCTATATTTTACAGTGTCAAATGTGTGTTTTAAGTTGTTTTTTTTAATTAAAAACACACTTCTATACGTGATTGTAATATAATATTTACGAGCCTAATTGCAAAGTGATATCAATTACACATAATTATATAAAATATTTACCTTTATTACGCAAATAATTTCCATCATATATTTCTACAGAAATGTAAGCTATTGACTTCGGTTAAATAGTATCTCTCCTACCTAAATAAAATAATTAATTCAAATAGGGTGGCCTATAATTCTAACTTTTGTTTTCCGCGTGCGTGTGTGTATATGTGTGTGTGGTTTTTTTTCTAAGTGAGAGAATTCAATTGGTTGTCACATCATTTTGAAATAAACAAATAATCAATAATACATCCCTCAATCATGAATGTCTAGTTATTCTGTGACAAACAGAACATATATACTCATTAATTTATTGACTAAACATTCTTTCTTTACATGGTGCAATATTGTATTGATATGTACATTGATTCCAATTGTTCTTTTTCATGAAGTCACTGACTGAACAATATCTGAGGCATCCATATCCTAAGAATCTTAGCAATTTATGCTGACCTATATATACATTTGTAATTAAGAAATAAATCATGGAATGTGTTGGGAGTTTTAACATGGATTGGCCAATTAATATCCGCCAATCCATGTTAAAACTCAAAACACATTCTGGCTTCCATGATTTATTTCGATTCTGACATGTCTAAGAGTACAAATACGGTAGTATACTTTGATTGGAAGACGGTAATTTATATTTACGTTTGCGGAAATGTCGCGCACAATTTATGCTTCCAATGGAAAAGTCAGTCACATTCACCGGCGCACGTGCTAATGAGATTATACCGAATGAATAACTCGCTTGTTTATTAACAAAGCGAAAGAAAGAAGGACGTAATGTTAAAATCAGGGAATATTCCCTGATAGAATTGTAAGGTCAAATCTAGTTTTACATTCTAGACCTGACATTCCACATTTATGCTGACGCAAGCCAATAACAGGAACCTCTCAAAGCGACAAATAATAATACAAAGAAAAAAAACATAGATTATATTTATCTCACATGGTCAATTATTACGCTCCCTCAAATTTAAGTATTCTGCGGTTGTCTTAGCATGTTGGTTGTTAGTTATAAGCTGCTATCATAATGTTCATATTATTGTTGGTGGCGTTTCTATGGTAATAATTGACCATGTGAATTAAATGTAATCTATGTTATTTTTCTTTGTATTATTATTTGTCGCTTTGAGAGGTTCCTGTTATTGGTTTGCGTCAGCATAAACGTGGAATGTCAGGTCTAGAATGTAAACATAGATTTGATCTTACAATTATATTTAGGTCAGCATAAATTGCTAAGATTCTTAGGATATGGATGCCTCGGATATTGTTCAGTCAGTGACTTCATGAAAAAGACTGAACAATTGGAATCAATGTATATATCAATACAATATTGCACCATGTAAAGAAAGAACGTTTTGTCAATAAATTAATGAGTATACTAGTATGTTCTGTTTGTCACAGAATTACTCGACATTCATGATGGGAGCGTAGCTATAATCCGACAGCTCGTTAGTCCGACAGTCTGATTGTCCGATAGCCCGATAGTCCGACAGTTCGATAGTCCGACAGAGATGTGTTTGTTTTTCACTTTCACCGTTCAAGTAAAAACAGCAACAAAGTAAAACTTCGAAGACGTACTCCGAGTGCCCAAATTTTGAAGGCGGAGATCCCAAATCCGAAGACGAAGTACCCAAGTACGAAGACGACATCGTACATCACAAAGCCAATTAAGGAACATAGATTCTCAAAATTCAGTGGGAGAAAACATGTCTACAACCAGTTGAGATACTGGAATGGCTAAAATGGTGAATGAACTTTAATACTATTATTGGGTGTTACTATTAGAACGAAAACGTTGAATACAAATTAATAAAACCAGATTGTCTTCATTTAACATGTATATATTTATCATAATAAGGTGCATAGTGAAGCGAACCACAATTGTAGAAAAATAAGACAAATTTTCCCTGTTGTGAAGTACAATAAAAACGTAGGTATCAAATTTAGTGCGCATGATGCGTTTCTATAGTAACCTTCATCAAATACGCTCAAAGCCAAAATACTTAAAAGCCAAATAAATTAAAAGACTTCGAGAGCAAGAAAACCAAAGGGTATAAACAGAATAGCTAAAATCAGCTAAGATCACCAATGCCTGAAGGTGGAGAACCTTAGTTTTAATAATGAGTATATGATTTAATAACTGTAAAACACTATCAAAAAGGCGAGTTCATTCCTTGTACAAAGAACAGCAAATAAATAACGAAGAAACATAAAGGTGGACATGGCGTAAGGGGGTTGTTATTCTTATCTTGTATTGTGAGATCGGATATAATGATGGTGGTTTTCGTAAGATTATTTGATATTTATAACCACATCTGGAAATAATAAAAATCATAAATGTGCATTTCATCTGTTATAAGTTAAGAGCTAAGACTCACCAATAAATCTCATAACATCAAAGTTAGAAGTTAAGAGTAAATACTCACCAATAAATCTCATCTCACCAATAGATCTCATCTCACGAATCGATCTCGTCTCACCAATATATCTCATCTCACCAATATATATAATCTCACCAATAGATCTCATCTCACCAATCGACCTCGTCTCACGAATAGATCTCATCTCATCAAAATTACGAAGTTAGAAGTTAAGAGTAAATACTCACCAATAGATCTCATCTCACCAATCGACCTCGTCTCACCAATAGATATCATCTCACCAATAGATCTCATCTCATCATAATTACGAAGTTAGAAGTTAAGAGTAAATACTCACCGATAGATCTCATCTCACCAATCGACCTCGTCTCACCAATAGATATCATCTCACCAATCGACCTCGTCTCACCAATAGATATCATCTCACCAATCGATCTCGTCTCACCAATAGATCTCATCTCATCATAATTACGAAGTTAGAAGTTAAGAGTAAATACTCACCGATAGATCTCATCTCACCAATCGACCTCGTCTCACCAATAGATATCATCTCACCAATCGACCTCGTCTCACCAATAGATATCATCTCACCAATCGACCTCGTCTCACCAATAGATCTCATCTCACCAATAGATCTCATCTCATCAAAATTACGAAGTTAGAAGTTAAGAGTAAATACTCACCGATACATCTCATTTCATCAATAGATCTAATTTCATCAATAGATCTCATCTCACCTATATATCTCATCTTATCAATGTATGAGTTTTCTTGCCATAAATAGCTGTAAAGTGTTCACGTGGCGTTAAAAATCAATCACTAACACTATTTCCGGTAGACTAGGATTCGTCTCATGTTTATCTTGTTCCTAAATAATTTTTTTTTAATTGTCGTTCATGTCCAGTCACATCCAAATGAATCCGTTTCTCCAATTTTCGCAGATTTTGGCCTTTTTCCGACCGTGTGATATTCTTTGATTTATTTTATTACACACATCCATTCTTATTTATGAATTAAAGAACAACTCATGTTATCACAAACTTCAGTAAGAAAGTCACGATGTTGAAAAAAAAAACATTTAAACATCGTTTGAGAACATATGATAATATATTTAACCGCTTTTGATTATTTTAGCGAGACAGTATATGTATATTTGTAGTACAAAACCTTTTCAAAGGTGGCATTACCCACGTCATTAACAGTTTTTAAATACATACGAGTCTATATTGGGGTGGGGAGTTTCATACGAGTCCTTATTTACGTGGGGAGTTACATGTGAGTCTTTATTTGTGTGGGGAGTACCATGTGAATCGTTATTTGTGTAGGGAGATTGACAATTCTCGTCATTTAACGATCAATTCTAACGTAATATCGGATATCCTGTTAGCGTTAAAAAAATATCCAAAGTTGTTTTGTCAATTGGTATATTAGTAATTTAGTTATTTTTAGTTTTCATTTGTGTTTTATTGTTTTTATTTATAATACTATAACATTAATAACCCATATTTTTTTCTCTAAATTACCTTTGTAATAATCCTTATAAAATAGCGTTGATTGTCCAATACAGATTATTACAGGCCATAGCAATACAACTGGTAAACGAGAATATATCTACCTAATAAGCTTAAGTAGAGCATTCCTCACCATCAACTAGTTCACTTTGATTGATGAAGAATAGTTATCAACACATTTACAAACAAAAACAATCTCTTAGAAGTGTCATGTTTGGATCATACTATGTAAATCGCATGCATTTCACCAATATTTTCTATAAAATATCAAATATTAATTGAATTTTAAGACCGAGCACATTATATACATGTATATATTTTATGTGACATTGAACCCATCTGTGATGGTTCTGTTAATACAAATCCGTTTAATTATGTTTGTGATCAACAAACAATAAGCTAAGACTACTTGATCAAAATTTCTTACGCTAAGCTTTTGCTAATAGCTGATATCCATTACTGTTCAATGAGTACTGTAACCTTCCGCAGTAAAAACCAGAGTATTGAACTCATCAAATTTTATAGAGTGGAAGTATTCTCGCCACAAATTTTTTTGTAAACAGTTCATTTATTTACGTATAATGCTGTCCATGGCAACACAATTTCCATATCAGACGATGTCGGTGTCGTTTAAAAGTAACACGACGGGTTTCACTCGTGGCGCAGGAACTGCTTATCTTTCTGGAACACCATAGTTCCTCTCCGTTTTAGTGAGGTTCATGTTGCACAATTTTTAGTTTCTTCTTAGTATTTTGACCACTAGATTAACACGACGGGTGCCACTAGTGGAGCAGGAACTACTTACCCTTCCGGAGCACCTGAGCTCAACCCCGGTTTTTAGTGGGGTTAGTGTTACTCAATCTTTAGTTTTGTGTGTATGTTTTGTGGATCGTTGTTCGTCCTTTTGTGCTTTTTCTTTTGGACATTGTGTTGTCTGTTCTTCTCCGATATATACGGATTCTGATTACCCCTTTGGTATCTTCAAACTCTTCTTTGTTGTTTTGCCCTTTTCTTTTGGCCATTGTATTGTCTGTCCTGTGATTTACGACCTCTACAAACATCTGATGCAGGTTCAGGTAATAGAAACATAGATGTAAAATTTAGTTCGCATGACGTGTTTCTGGAATTACCTTGATAGGATATGCTCAAAGTCGAAAAATTGGAAAGCAAAATAACCCCCCAAAAAAGCTTTTTGGAAGCAATAAAACCAAAGGACCTAATGAGGATAGCCAAAATAGGATACGATCACCACATGTCTGAGAGAGGAGAACGATCACCACATGTCTGAGAGAGGAGAACTATCACCAATGTCTGAGAGAGGAGAACTTTCGCTTGAGTAATAATTACATTATGTAGTAACAGAAAATTTCAATAATAATATCTAATAAATCATGTCAGTGCCGAAGCCCTGACTACTGGGCGGATGATACACTCGGGAACTAATAGTGCACCAGCAGAGGTATCAACCCAGTGATAGAAGCCCTGACTACTGGGCGGATGATACACTCGGGAACTAATAGTGCACCAGCAGAGGTATCAACCCAGTGATAGAAGCCCTGACTACTGGGCGGATGATACACTCGGGAACTAATAGTGCACCAGCAAAGTTAGCCACCCAGTTATAGTAATAAAAACTTAGTGCCCATGACGCGTTTCTAGAATAACCTTCATCAGGTACGCGTAGATCTTAATTGTATTTGTTGTTGTTTCCTTGATTGTAAAGGATCTCTATATGCCTAAGTGGTTTCCAGATTTCGCTGTTGTCAAATCTGTCAGTTTTTTGGTAACTTCTCTTTTTGTGTTCTATTTCAATGATTATACTTTTTTATCCGATTGGATTTTATACTGTTCCTTTGTGCCGAAATCATATGTCATATTAACAAAATTTTGGGCATCTTGCTCATTATTACAATTAAAGGTGCTGTCCTTATCACATATAGTTGCAGAGATGTAATCAGAATCCGTAAATCGAAGAACAGACAATACAATGGCCAAAACAAGAAGGACAAACAACGATCTACAAAATACTACTAGGAAAACTCAAGATCGACCAACATGATTTAGATCTGCACTAATTACTTTACATTTTCGATATCAAATTGATCTATCGATATCAAGAAAATATATATAACAAATAGGTAAATCTTTGCGTTGAATAAAGTCATTTTACCTTTAAAGTAACGACAATACATGCTAGGTTTACCAACATAATTCAGTCTGTAGGAGTGCGACACCACAAAATTATATTTTTTTACCGTTAATGCTACTATATTTACCTTGAATTGAAATATTAGTAGACGAGAAAGGTGGGAAAACTGGCATATCAATAACTTATAATCATATGTAATTAGTGGGCAGTTTTGTCTACAATTCATTTATTTCCCTTCTTATCCAGTTTCTTCACCTCACTTTATCACCGAAGGGCAAAAATAATAATAAAGTTAGATTACTTTTCCAGTTTCTGAAGCCCGTGCAGTTGTATATAATGAAGAAAAAGGTATGAATGGTTGATAAGTAGCAACCATGCAGATTCGTCGCAAAATCTCTAACGGAACACTTATCAGCGGTGTGTTTGACTAGCAATTTGATAAAAGGAAAACATAAATTTATGTTAAATGAATAAAAAGATGTAGAAAAGTACCAACACATAATCAAAAGGTTGTACATGCTTTGTACAACATTCAAAGAAATAAATATAAAATTGTGTCTGGAGAATTGTCATTCACCAAAGTCACGTTCGGGTCCGTAGTGGTCATGATCGTATGCTAGTTGGATTTATAACTACCTATGCAATCAGTGCCTATTACCACTAACGTTGTGAGTTTGATTCCCGCCCAGGCGATGTGTACTCGATATAACATAATGTGATCAAGTTTGTCAGTGATTTGCCGCAGATCGGTGGTTTTCTCCGGGTCTCCCAGTTACACCGCCACGATATAGCTGAAATATTGTTGAAAGTGGCGTTAAACACCACGTCCATAACCCCTACTGACGACGGTTTGTTTATTTTTGATTATCATAAATTGTCTAAATAATACTGAATTGCCACAATTCTCTGATCAGTAGCACTCTTATATAAAAATCGTCGTAAAATTTTCTATAATACCATTTGAAAGCAGTAAAATAGTAACGATAATTTTGTCGTTTCGCACTGTGTATTGAGCGTTATTGAGATATTTAAAGACAGCTTAGATTTCAACATCATTGATGAAGATAAAAATAGAATTGTCTGTAGTTAATAGTAGCACAGTCGTAGCAAATCCAAGATTATCGACCATTCACGTTATTGTACACGTTTGTAAGGGCAATAATTAATATATAACGTGTGGTAGTTGTTATTAATGTGTATAGTTGTGGGAGGTTGTAGGAGTAAATACTATCATTTTTTACTCGTTACCGGTACTCACATTTTGGAGCACGTGAATATTTTTTGTTTAATTTCGATAAACAAAGGTCTTCTTCCACCCTTGTATCTCACCAGAGAATCGAATTAACCATTTATTATTACTACTTTTGGTCTTAACTGAAATTTGCAATATACTTCCTACCCATCACGGGAAAGGTGAAACTACCAAATGTATATTTGTTTGCACCCTATGGGTGCAGTCCTAGGTACAAAACAGTCCTTGTTACTGTTTATTAGTTGAACTGGCGGTTGATAAAATATTGCGATTTTTCTAAACTTGAAAATATTTTTATCATGTTTTCTTATATTGTTAAAACATGAGTATAATGACTAATCTCTGGGGAAAGTCGTTACGCACGATATTGCGTCAATGAAGAACAATCATATATTTCTCTGAATATGAGGTTCCTATTTAAATATGTTGACACAAAGCATGCAATTTTTGTATTTTAAACTTGTATGAACCTACTCCGCCTAACAATTGATAGAATTTGGTCATAATTATCCTAAATATATAATAAAATGACATGAAATATAACTAAAACGTCAAATTTTGTTTGTAAGACGTAACAAACTATATGCATTTTACTTAAACAAAATACAGGTGCGCTCTTGCAGAAAGCGTGAAACACGCGAAATTTTGCATGACAATTTTACGTCATATTTTCTTTGTGATATCATATGAAAAAATACGCCGTGTTGAAGAAAAATGGGATATTTTCGAAAATCCCGAATTGTCTTGCTTCTGTAAGATTCTAGAGAGTGGTAACTTTCTTCAAGTTAGACTTATAATAATTATAAAATGAGAAAACATTCGATTCGGATATTTTATCACATAACAGTACTGACACTCGTGTCTAATATATCCACTTTTCAAAACTTTGAACCAACGCATAAAAGCGCCTCGTCTGTTTTCGGATGTCTTGCAAACAGCAATAGTAAGACGTCATATTGTAAAATAAATGTTTAAATTGTGAAAAATGGTGGTTAATTATAAAAGTACCTATACTGAACGAGACACAGACCACAGTTTTAAAAAATGTATCTACTCTTAAAACGTCTTTGGAGCAAAGCCGAAAGTCTTGCAGTTTTGTCCACTAAGCAATTTCTACGTTGTTAACGTTATACAACCCTTATACGTACGTTGCTTATGTTCAACCGCTTTATACACATGATAAAAGTGTTGGCTCGACATAAACGCTACTACATATACAGCTGCTTTATATGACGCACGACTTTTGTATTACTAGTATTAGAGATTCCCTTTATCCTGTTCAAAGCTCCTAATTTAGCCATATTACACTCCTTTTTAGCTCACCTGACCCAAAGGGTCATGTGAGCTTTTGTCATCACTTTGCGTCCGTCGTCGTCGTCCGCGTCTGTAAACTTTTCATACTTTCTTCTTCTTCTTCTTCTTTGAAACCACTGAACTGATTTGGACCAAATTTGGCAGAAATGTTCATTGGGAGGTCCTCTACTAAATTTGTTATTTTGGTGTAGATCGGAAATCCAACATGGCTGCCAGGGCCAATAATGTGTTCTGATTGGTTGAAATTTTAAAAATCTTCTTGTTAGAAACCACTA
>MJUT01000725.1:274460-291571 GCA_002080005.1 Gigantidas platifrons
AAGTCTACACATCTGAATCTCAGATAAGCTATTAATTGGTTAAATGAATCTGAAGTTTGCATTCGAAATCAACTCATACCAAACAGTATGGGTAACAGACTCTTATAAAGATAAATTTTCCATAGGTAAAGATTGCAGTGGCTTAGTTGTGTGGTGCAAAATATTAAAATCTTACAACCAGACAGTAAGACAGAAACACTTACTTTAATACAACACACTGTTTCTTTCCATGATGTATAGGCCTCTAACCCAGCATTAAATCCTGTAAGAAAATGGGAACAAACTGAATATTTGGTTTTATTTTGAATTGATACAAAATGCATATTAGCCCAAGGTTGAACAATAAATAAACAAATTTTGGCTATAATTTTGGCGGCCATGCTTGTTAATAGATCAGAACGAAATGAGCAATCTTAATAGAAGACCTTCCATAGATGCTTCCTACCAAGTTTTAGTTCACTTGGCTAAGAGGTTTCAGAGGAGAAGATTTTTCAGAAATTGACCAACCACAAACAAGAATTACTTATGGCGGCCATGTTTGTAAATGGATTGGCATGAAATAAGCAATCTTTATACCAGTAGAGGACCTTCCTAGTAAGTTTCGGTTCATTTGACCAAGTGGTTTCTGAGGAGAAGATTCAAATGTGAAAAGTAAATGGACGACTGACGCTTAGTGATGGCAAAAACTCACATGGACTTTCTTGCCAGATGAGCTAAAAAGTGTGAAAGGAGCTGTTTAAATTTTTCCAGCAACATTTTCATTGGCTGATCAAGAGTTCATCAGGATATGACCTCTAATCAGGTTCTATCAGATGTTAGGGGGAGCGGAGCATAATACAACAGCTGCTTTTAATCAGATCGTACAACAAACAAATTAAATTAAAGATTACAGTTTCACAAGTAGAATACAAACCTATAACAATGTCTGGTATCCTAGATCCTACTTTCTTATGATATAATCCATGGTGTAATGTGATGTCTATATTGCTATATGTTCTTTTTAATAGATCTACAGACCTACATATCACAGGTCCAAACATATGAATATCTAATTTTTTCTTCAGTAGAACCCCAGTTTCCTGTTAAACAAACAAAGAAGCAGAACCCATTAAGATACTGTACATATATCAAAAATCACATGTTGATAACCCTAAAATAAACTAAAGAAATAATCAATGGAAGCCATAATGTGTGTTGTGAGTTTTAACATGGGTTGGCAGGATATAAGTATTTTATCCTGTGCCATAATGTGTTGTGAGTTTTAACATGGGTTGGCAGGATAAAATTTACTAATATCCTTCCAACCCATATTAAAACTCACAACACATTATAGCTTCCATAAATTATTTTGCTTTTGATATGTGTAACAGTACAAATGTGGTAGTACACTTTGATGAGAAAGGCAGTTATCTATGTTTATGTTTTCGGTCTAGGTCGCACACAATTTATGTGATGCAAATTGGCTGTTCTATCTATTAGCCTGATTCTGAGCCAGCCGGTCTTGGCACTTACTCCTTAATACTACATGCTTAGAGGAGTTGCAGAAAATACCAATTTCATTATCTTCGGTTTTACCCATTACACCACCGATGTGGTTCACTGACTATTAATTTACAGCTTGGGTTAAATCAAGATTCTATCTTCTGAGAAAAATCATTTTAATATTGAAAAATCTTAAGTAAATTTAAAGAAACTAAACCAAAATTTCTGTTTTGACAATCCAAAAGGTACAAAAGATGTCATAATGTATTGAGATTAGAAAATAAGTATAAATATGATGATACTATTAGAGAATTTAAACTTAGCAGACATGACATAATTCAGATGTAGGTGACTGGTGGCTTTTTTCCTGCTATTATTACATTTGGGGAAATAATATAGATTTGATATCTAGACAGATGCCACCTTTAACACCTACATACATGTATGTACATGTATAAACACTGACTTCGGAATATTACAGCTTTGTATGGTTGCAAAACTTTTCAATTGTTACCTTAAACAAAACACACAGATCAGCTTCCTTTTCAACGCCAACCAAATCTACTGATATCACTTCTTTTTCTTTCATTTCCAATTGATCTACAAAAATGTCAATATTCCATAACATCACAATATCAACTATTAGTATATGATAAGTTCATATGTCAATTTCAATTTCATATATCAATTTCAATTTCATATAAATCAATTTTAGAGTCACATGTCATTTCATGCGTGTTTTGATTGGTTTAAAAAGTTGAGTACATTTTCGTATGTACTGAATCTGAAAATAAACGTTGTTCCCAAGGCGTCGCGTGCCGTTGTCATCAGGCGATTTTCTTTAAATGAGGCACCTTTGAGGTTATTTAAATTAATTCCGATTATTTGCGTTATTTTAAACAAATAAATATATTTTTCAATATCAGAGCAAAAAAAGTTTGAATTAAAGGATTGATCGCAATTTTTGTTCGGTTCATTCGAAATAAACTCCATTAGGTTGTACACACAGTGTGTACAACCTGATTGAGGTTATTTCTTCATGAACCAAACAAAAATTCGGTTCATTCGAAATAAACTCCATCAGGTTGTACACATAGTGTGTACAACCTGATTGAGGTTATTTCTTCATGAACCGAACAAAAATTACGATCAATCCTTAAATATCAATTTCAATTTCATACAGTACGCACAGAGGTTTTTAGCACGAAATCACCTTGGTCTGTGATTTTTTGCGGTGAAATGTCATAAAATCTCCATAAAATGTCGGTGAAATCACGGTGAAAGTTTCACCGTGAAAATATACAAATTAGGGTCTAAATGTCGGTGAAATATTTTAATTGTCGGTGACAACACAGCGACGAAAATCATACGTGTGTTCTTTTGTTTTTTGTTTGTTTAGTTTTGATTTTTTACTATTTCGTACTGTATATTTCAATTTGATCATTTGATACCGCTGTTTTTTTCAGGGATGGCATACATTTTATTTATAGGATATATGAGCATGCATCTTGTTTTGCATATATTATCTAATCCCAACATTTCGATTGGTTTACATAGGTGTTATTTTTTTTCTCTCACAAGTTGATAATCACCTGTATTACAGGCTGTATTTTATCTATGTATGGGTGTGTCTATTTTTATGTAGTGCACACATTGAACTCGGTCACTAAAAGGTCAAATACACAGTTACCTGAGGGATTGATTTAAAAACAAACGGAGAAGGACTGAAAAAATAAAATTGATGTAAATTTTTATCTAAACGTGCTTTTTCGTATTTGCATGTGCTTGCAAGCCACATGTCATTTTACCTTTAATAAAAGTGGAATCACATTTCCCTTTGTACACACATTTTTCAGGTGAATGAGAATCTAGAAAGGTTTCCACATGTTGGTACTATATTATCGATCAAAGCATGCTTTTGAGGATCTAGAAACCTGCCTTGTTGTAATGGGTTCCCCATTTGATAGTTAACAGGTATGTTGAGTTTCATTTCAATGCCTATCATAATTATTGAGAAATTGTATTTTCAAAAAGGGGGAATAACTAAAATAAAATACTGGATGGAGTTGTCTTCTCTTGTCAACAGATTGGGGTCAACACTTTCTACAAGTGTATTGAGTTTCAAGTTAATAGCTTTGATAGTTATTGAGAAATTTTAATTTTACTATAAAAAATATCCCAAATTCCCATGTACTATGTCAAAACAAGGGCAGATAACTCTGGATATACAAATCACAGGGTCACCTGTGTTGTTGTAATAGGTTTCCAATTTGATAGTTAACAGGTATGTTGAGTTTCATTTCAATGCCTATCATAATTATTGAGAAATTGTATTATTTGAAGAAGTTCTAAGTCAAAAAGGGGGAATAACTCAAATAAAATGCTGGATGGAGTTGTCTTCTCTTGTAAACCGATAGGGGTCAACACTTTCTACAAGTGTATTGAGTTTCAAGTTAATAGCTATGATAGTTATTGAGAAATTTTAATCATACTAAAAAAATATCCCTAATTTCTATGTACTATGTTGAAACAAGGGCAGATAACTCTGAATATACAAATCACAGGGTCATCTGCCTTGTTGTAATTGGTTCCTCTTTTGATAGTGAACAAGTATTCCAAGTTTCAAATGGATACCTTTGATAGTTTTTGAGAAATGGACTCTGACAAAAAACTTAACCGACCCAGACGCTGACGCCGAAGTGACGACAATAGATCGATTTTTTTTCTTCGAAAAGTCTAGCTAAATAGTGATGGTCAACAATTCCACCAATATTAACAAAACAAACAACCACCTCAACTCCATGGCATGTGACGTTGGAAATCCAGGTCCTGTTTTGGTACAGGCACAAAAATGAATTTGAATTTTGGTGTTTAACGCCACTTTCAGCAATATTTCAGCTATATCATGGCAACCAGTTTTAGTGGTGGAGGAAGCTGGAGTACCCGGAGAGAACCACCGACCATGGGCAAGCAACTGTTAAACTTTATCACTTGCGGCTGCGAGTCGAGTGCACCCTTTTTTGTAATTTACAAAGCTGGATGCAAACCCACGCCGTATTGGTGATAGGCTTGTAGCATAGTATGAGCTGTTAGATCCAACGACCTAACTCATTGAGCCATTGAGGCGTGGTTAATGGTTTAATGTGATCATCATAATTATAACTAGAACATGTGGAATTATAACTTAATGTTGAACAACAATTAATATAAAACATATTTTTGTGTCATAATTATCTTTCATTAATCATTATGACATATAATTGTAGTCAATATTGATGTTAAGATAGAGAATGGGTTAGGATTATGGTGTTTAATGCCACTTTCAATACTATTTCAGTTAAATCGTGGTGGTCAGTTTTATTGGTGGATGAAAACAAAGTACCTGGAGAAAACCACCGACCTGTCGAAAGTCACTGACAAACTTTATCAAATAATGTTGTATCGAGTACACTTCGCCATGAGCGGGATTCCAACTCACAACTTTAGTGGTGATAGGTACTGATTGCAAAGGTTGTTGTAAATTCAATTACCAAACTATCACAGTGGTATAATTGTGGTCTACCAGCTGTTTGATCCTTAAATGAAGTAGAAATTAATTTAGAAAAAAACAGCCTGAAAATATACTATGACATATCGATATACTATTTTCTTTTTTTCTTTTTTTTAAATAAATTAAGATATTCTAAACTTACAATCTGTTGGCAAACAATTCTTCAATATGTGGTATAATGTTAATGCCCACTGTAAGAGTATGGCGATAGGAGAGTCAAATCTGAATCCTCGCAAATTGTAATATGATTCCCAATCATTAACACAACACAGCTCTGAGGGATTTTCATCTAAAATACAGGACTCAACAGGAAGAACAACAGAGTCATCAAATTCAGAAAGAGTTCCTGAAATAAAATAAGAAATTGTTGTAAAATTTCTATGAGATGACATGTGGATATGATCCTTCCTTCACCCCTGCCATATTACTTTTTATTCAAGTAGATGGTGATCTAATCATCTTGTATATGATAGTAGATATTTAAGTTATTATTTTTGGTAAATTTACATGATCTAATACAAGAAGTGGCAAAGAGACATACAATCAAACCTGTATTAAGAGGTCAACTTTGGGACAAAGAAAAGGTGACCTTATAAGACAAGTGACTTCTTAAAAGAAGTTCAATTCATATGAAATTTTCAATGACAGGAGAACCGCATTGGTGGTGTAATGGTTAGCGTGCTCATCTCGAGTGCTGTCGATCGTGGGTTCGAGCCCCGGTCGGGTCAAACCAAAGACTATAAAATTGGTACTTGCTGCCTTTCCGCTAAGCATGCAGCATTATGGAGTACAAGCAAAGACTGGTTGGCTGAATCAGAATAATGTGTCCGAGGGAGCGACATGTCTATCAGCGGACTGTTGTTTCAGGGAGCTAGCACTATAAAAATCCAACTCAGCCTGTTGGTCTAGAACAAAGCGGATCTCATCATCAGGTTATTACTAAAAAGTAAAATAAAGATTGGCCAGTCAATAGACTAAAAGTACATATAAAATACGAGAAGAAAGTGTAAACATTAAAGGTAAAAAAACAACCCCACTCACCTCAAGTCATTGAACACAAAACGAACAACCCACTCACCTCAAGTCATTGAAAACAAAACAAACAACCCATTCACATCAAGTCATTGAACACAAAACAAACAACCCACTCACCTCATGTCATTGAACACAAAACAAACAACCCACTCACCTCAAGTCATTGAACACAAAACAAACAACCCACTCACCTTAAGTCATTGAATACAAAACAAACAACCCACTCACCTCAAGTCATTGAACACAAAACAAACAACCCACTCACATCAAGTCATTGAACACAAAACAAACAACCCACTCACATCAAGTCATTGAATACAAAACAAACAACACACTCACCTCAAGTCATTGAACACAAAACAAACAACCCACTCACATCAAGTCATTGAACACAAAACAAACAACCCNTGAGATGACATGTGGATATGATCCTTCCTTCACCCCTGCCATATTACTTTTTATTCAAGTAGATGGTGATCTAATCATCTTGTATATGATAGTAGATATTTAAGTTATTATTTTTGGTAAATTTACATGATCTAATACAAGAAGTGGCAAAGAGACATACAATCAAACCTGTATTAAGGGGTCAACTTTGGGACAAAGAAAAGGTGACCTTATAAGACAAGTGACCTCTTAAAAGAAGTTCAATTCATATGAAATTTTCAATGACAGGAGAACCGCATTGGTGGTGTAATGGTTAGCGTGCTCATCTCGAGTGCTGTCGATAGTGGGTTGGAGCCCCGGTCGGGTCAAACCAAAGACTATAAAATTGGTACTTGCTGCATCTCCGCTAAGCATGCAGCATTATGGAGTACGAGCAAAGACTGGTTGGCTGAATCAGAATAATGTGACCGAGGAAGCGACATGTCTATCAGCGAACTGTTGTTTCAGGGAGCTAGCACTATAAAAATCCTACTCAGCCTGTTGGTCTAGAACAAAGCGGATCTCATCATCATCATCAACTCATTGAAAATCAACTTGTTCTCGCCATGATGTAGCTGAAAAATTGCTGAGTTGGCATTAAACAACAATCACTCACTCACTCAATGACAGAACAAGAAACAGGTGACCTTTTAATACAGGTGACTGCTTAATAGAGGTGATGAAAGGGACAGGCTTGACTGTATCTTTATTGTTTAGAGTACACAAGTTAAATTGCATAAAGATAATTTAATAATGTGTATGTATATTCTTGATTGCCCCTTCGGTTTTCTTTAGCATCTATAAACAGTGGTCCTCCTCTTATAAAGGCAAATGTCATGTTAACTTTAATTTAACATCACTTTCTATCTGTCATCATTGTCATAATAGCACTTCACGTCTCTCGGAAACCACCTGATCAATTGGAACCAAATTTTTCCGGAATGTTTGAAAGCTTTACACAATTATAAGGTGTCATCTCAAAATGTCACATTTCTAGACTAAAGTAATTTAGTCTAAAATAAAAACTTTATATATATCCACCTCCTCTATTAAAACAAAAAGATAAGTGTGTGATTGTTTCTAGATATTTGTTCTTACACTGACAAGATGTAAAATAATGCCAGTATCACTGACTGAGAAATGGGCAATGAAAGTTGGCATGGCTTTATTTTTAACAGAAAAATTCTAAATAATGTGACTTTCCGATAGTCACATGGAAATGAAATTATGAATAAATTATAGTTTGAAAAAAAAAAAAAAAGAATGAGCAGGTTATTACTAAAAAGTAAAATAAAGATTGGCCAGTCAATAGACTAAAAGTACATATAAAATACGAGAAGAAATTGTAAACATTAAAGGTAAAAAAACAACCCCACTCACCTCAAGTCATTGAACACAAAACGAACAACCCCACTCACCTCAAGTCATTGAAAACAAAACAAACAACCCCACTCACATCAAGTCATTGAACACAAAACAAACAACCCACTCACCTCAAGTCATTGAACACAAAACAAACAACCCACTCACCTCAAGTAATTGAACACAAAACAAACAACCCACTCACATCAAGTCATTGAATACAAAACAAACAAACAACTCACCTCAAGTCATTGAACACAAAACAAGCAACCCACTCACATCAAGTCATTGAACACAAAACAAACAACCCACCCACTCACATCAAGTCATTGAACACAAAACAAACAAACCACTCACCTCAAGTCATTGAACACAAAACAAACAACCCACTCACCTCAAGTCATTGAACACAAAACAAACAACCCCACTCACCTCAAGTCATTGAATACAAAACAAACAACCCACTCACATCAAGTCATTGAACACAAAACACACAACCCACTCACATCAAGTCATTGAATACAAAACAAACAAACCACTCACCTCAAGTCATTGAACACAAAACAAACAACCCACTCACATCAAGTCATTGAACACAAAACAAACAACCCCACTCACCTCAAGTCATTGAACACAAAACAAACAACCCCACTGACCGCAAGCCATTAAACACAAAACAAACAACCCCACTCACCTCAAGTCATTGAACACAAAACAAACAACCCCACTCACCTTAAGTCATTGAACACAAAACAAACAACCCCACTCACCTCAAGTCATTGAACACAAAACAAACAAACCACTCACCTCAAGTCATTGAACACAAAACAAACAACCCACTCACCTCAAGTCATTGAACACAAAACAAACAACCCCACTCACCTCAAGTCATTGAACACAAAATTAAAAGACCATGACATATGTCATTGGGAATCCAGGTCCTGGCTTGGGACATGCAGGAAAATGTGACAGGATTTTCAACTCAATTACATTTTCTCACACAAAAAAACACTTTGGTTCAACTTCATTCACCCTTAAAAAAAGGAAAAAAAACTTTCTGGTTTTGGATCTGTTAGTAACTCTTAAAGTTTGTCAGTGACTTTGCAGCAGGTCGGCGGTTTTATCCGCGTAATCCTGTTTCCCTAACCAATAAAACTCACCACCACGATATAATTGAAATATTGTTGAAAGTGGGTTAAATGTTAAATACCACAACCCTCACTCCTATATATTTTATAAATAAAATTATTTATGGCAGGTCTGTAATGGTCAATGGGAGATAACTCTAGTGAACTTGCAAAAGCTGAGGTAAAATACTATGTTCCTACAATTAACAATATGGATTATGGGTATAAGACCACTTTCAACAATAATTCATTTATATTGTGGCAGTCAGTTTTATTGGTGAAGTAAATTGGAGTACCCAGAGAAAATCACAGACTTGCAGCAAATCATCTGCAAACTTTATCACATAATGTTGTATCGAGTACACCTCGCCATGAGCAGGATTCGAAATCACAACTTTTAGTGGTGATAGGCACTGATGCGTAGGTAGTAAATCCAACTATCATACTATCACAACCATGAGGGCCCTTCAAATTTGAGTAAATAAATTATTTGCATTAATGTACAAAAAGTAAGCAAACATCAAAAACACTTTTTGTTTTTTATCTGTAAAATTACTCACCAAATGCATGTAAAGCTTGTTGAGGTGATGTGTTGTAACTTTCTACTTTCCAAAGTCCTTGACTATATACACCTTGTCTTTCTAAGAATAGTTTGTATTTATCTGTATCAAAATAACGATCGGTTGTCTCTAAAAAAGACAACATTAAATTAAGTGCTAATTTTCGATGACAAGATATATACTCAATTTGTAAAGCCCTGTATAAACCAAAAGAGAACAAACACTAATTTGTATTGTCGTTAAAGCATATTATTTTAGCAACCCTGAAAATCTATCATAAAGCTTCGGGTTTTATCTTATTGTATCTGAGTGTTGATATAAATCATGAAATCTTGAATCTGTGTAGGATTAATGATATAAATTTTACATTGAAAATTATATTTAAAAAAAAAAACATGAAATCAGAATAGAATAATTACAAACAATCTTCCATATGACTTCTGAAAGTCCCACATATGCAGGACATGATATTAATTGACAAGTTTCAATCTTGTGCTTTATATAAAATTTAAAGTCGCAACAAGCACAAGATTTATGTGGTACTCTGAATATCAAAATGTGCACATAAAAATTACATCATCAAAGTTGTGCACTAAAGTTTTAAAGTCATGCACACCTGTTTAAAGTTGTGTGCACAAACTTCAAAGTTGCATGCACAAGATTTTAATAAATTGCATGTACCCGGTAAACGTAATTCAACCAAAAATTATACATTTTTCTATCTGTGGCTCTAAAGGGGCTCCATACCATACAGATAGACAACAAACTGGGAATTCAGAAATACTTTAAACATAAGGAGTGATTAAATTAAATAAGAACAGAAAAAATGCTACAACAATATAAATTTCATTAAATTGGATTTTGTTTGTTCTTACTAATTTCGGACTTTACATGTAGCCAAATTGTTATGCAACAATTATCGTCCTGATTCAAATGTGTAAATTAATATTAGTGTCACTATAGTTTAGCTGTGTAGAGTCTGCAATTAGTAAGGTGGACAATATGTGCTACTAAGGAAAACAATAAATAGGGCCTCATTTTTGCTGAAAATACTTTTTTAATTGTTTTTCATCAATAATTCAAATTGAGAGGAAAAAATAATCATACTTGCTGTTTTGCATTTTAAACGGCACAAAAGTAATGCTTTAAAGACTGAGTATAATATACAATAGCTTTATTCGTTTATAGAAAAAATATCCCTGACAAGTAAACTCTCCCACAAAAGTCGCTTCTGGGTTAAAGACGAGTTGCAAGTAATATATATATTTAAATCATAGGGATCCAAATCTATGCTCCTAAATTATGATGACAACACAAAAGCCATTGGCTAAAAAAAAAAGGTTGAAATCTGTTAATTAGTTAAAACGGAGATATAGATTTATGATATTACGGACAGATATGGATCAACAAGATGTTGCATGCTGCGTCGTGCTAAGAATACCCCCACTCGTTCATTTGTAAGTCGCACTGTAAACAGGAAGTAGATGTGCGGTAAACCTGGAAAGGGGAGACACGGTAAAAGTCACCATGCCAAAGCCATATATCAAATATAAAATCATTTCTTCCAGTAGAAGCTGAGATATCTGTTACGAAAGTGTGAACGGACAGACGGACGGATGGACGGACGGCCAAGGTGATTGCAATATAGCCCCCTCTCTACGAGTGGGGGTATAACAACCAGACATCATGAATCATATATACTCCCAGCAGAACGAGGATAAAATAACTAATTAAATAAATCTATCTAGGTGTAATTGATAAGCTTATTTTATTACAAAGCTGAATAAAGTCTTTCAGAATTGTACTACAAAAATCGCTACCTTAATGGATTTGTTAAAATATTCCTTACAAAAAATGTGGTTCCTATCAGGATTTCCTTGATAGAGGATCCCTGCTAACAAGGAAGCTACTAAAACAAGTGTTCCCCTTGGTTAAGTTGAAGTCATCACTTCGAAAGTTTTATGAAATATCTGTGTCACAAATGACCACGGATATGTTCCACTTCTCGCAAACATTTCCAAATCCTATCCTCATTCATGACTTATCACCAGGTTTGTAACTGGAGCAACACGCCGGGTGACACTAGTGGAGCAGGAACTGCTTACTTTGCCGGACCACATCATGAGTTCACCCCCAGTTTTTAGTGGTGTTTGTGTTGCTCGATCTTTGGTTTTCTGTGTAGTGTTTTGTAGATCGTTGTTTGTCCTTTTGTCCTTTTTCTTTTTAATATTTGGCCATTGTGTTGTCTGTCATTCTTCACTTACCCCTTTAGTATCTTCAAACTCGTCTTAAATGCAAAATAGAATCCATGAGTATCAATTTTAAGACCTGAATTGTATTCAATTTAGTTTTAGAAATTGAGATACTAGCACATATCTATATACTTCTGCAATGCATGTTATTTTCTTTATTTGGAATCCCCAACCTCACCATAAAAACCGATATCGCTATCCTTCATTTTACAACGTACAGTTTTCTTGGGTGTAAAAGTAATTTTTGAGTTCCTTCAGTAAAAAATATTTTTATATGAAACTGGATCTACATGTATAACAAATTTCATCTGTATTGTCTAATCATGCTAATTGAGAATGTTCATTGGAGGTTCATTAATTATGCATCATATGTTTAAAAGGTAGATATAATTTATAGTGTTATGGTGTTTAAAACCACTTTTAACAATATTTCAGTTATATTGTGGCGGTCAGTTCTAGTTTTATTGGTGGAGGAAACCGCAGTACCCGAAGAAAACAACTGACCTTTCACAAAACGCACAAGCCTACATGTACATAAGTCATAGCAAAACATATGCACAAAGACATACATTAATACACATAAAATAAACTATTGCCTAAGGAAGAAGCCAGCAGGTAAATCTTTAGTTTTGAAGGTTTGCTCTTAACTAAAGAAGAAGTGTAGGGGGCTATGGGGATTAATACCACTTTCAACAATATTTCAGTTATATTGTGATGGTCAGTTTTATTGGTGGAGGTTGCCTGGAGAACCTGGAGAAAACCACTGACCTGCCTCAAGTCACTGACAAACCTTATCACATAATGTTGTATCGAGTACACCTCCCATGAGCAGAATTCGAACTCACAACATTAGTAGTGACAGGCACTGACTCCATAAGTAGTTGTAAATTTAACTACCATATGATCATGACCATGATGGCCACCTCTAATTAATACTAACCTTTGATAAAACTAAATGGTAGGCCACATAGTTTCTGATTCAGTTCCATAAACTTCTTCATTTTATCACACCATATACTGTGACAGTACTGTGAATTTGATTTCCAGTCAAAATCTTGACAGCTTTTACAGCAGTACGTCACAGCTAAACATTGAGGACTGAAAAATATAATGAGGTATTGTCATGACTGTGATCATATCAAAATGTATATCTACATAATGTAACTATTCAATCAACGTCTATGATCGTGAACTGCAGCTACAGTTTAATGGTTATATAATAAGCGTGCTCGTCTCAATTAAGTGTGATAGGTTGCATGGGTTCTAGCTTATTAAGCCGTTACCGGGTCAAACCAAACACTATAAACTTGGTATTTACTGCTTCTCCATTAAGTATCCAGCATTAAGGAGTAAGAACAAAGACTGGCTGTATTGGCTCGGAATCAGGATAATGTATCCGTGTGGAGCTGCACAACAAAGTATAAATATCCAACAAAACATGCTGATCTACATTGTAGTACAAAGCAGACATCATCATCTCCCTGAAATGCAACTTGTTTTAATGATATAGCTGAAATATTGCTTACTTGGTGTTAAACAACAAACACTCACCCACTCAAAGTGGTGTTTATAAACACAAATAATCTTAAAGATATTAACATTGGAAATCTTATTCACATAAATGGGCACCAGATGACAAAATTATTTCAGGTTGTTGAAACTACATGTACATTGTTTGTGTACTGGTACATGATAATTAAAGGACTCTCAGTATAACATAAACTTTTACCTTATGTAACTAAACATATTAATACAATTTACATAGACTTTTGAAATTTGTTAGATTTCAGTACCTTTTCATAAAAAAATTGCTCATTTCATGGATTTACTCTTAAATAAAAAAAAAATGTAAATCACAGAAATGAGCATTCCCCTCCCCCCCCCCAAATATGCATTACAATTGGATGAAAAATAAATTAAAATTGATGAAATTTTTGAAATTGGAAGTTGGTTAAGTCTATATCAGAAACCATAAGAGATAGAAGAAATACCATAAAATTCTTTTCAGACCCTTGAATGTCAAAATATATAGTTACATAGCAGCACTATGTATTTTCTGAAATTTCGCATAAAAACCAAATTCAGCACAAAAAAATAGCTTACCATTTAAAAAAGCATTCTTCTGGTCCTATGGTCTGACATGAGTAACATCCCCTTACTTTCATCACTTTTCCACTTGTCATTAATATCTGGATTACTGGTCAGCTTGTCTTTAATTATAAATAAGGGTAAAACAATCAAATAACATTGATTGATTAATTTATTGTGTTTAATGCCACATTCAGAAATATTTCAGCTATATCATGGCGACCAGTTTTAGTGGTGGAAGAAGCCGCAGTACCCGGAGAGAACCAACCATGGGCAAGCAACTGGTAAACTTTATCACTTGCGGCTGCGAGTCGAGTGCATCATTTTTTGTAATTTACATAGCCGTGCCACATTGATGATAGGCTTGTATGAGTTGTTAGGTAATCTAGCTACCTAACTCACTGAGCCACCCGGGCCCTCCAATCAAATAACAATTCAAGAAAGTGATTGTGTAAGTTTTTTTTGCTACCATGTGGTTGTAAAAATGATATAAATAAAGTTAAAACATCTGAAGAAATTAACAACTAGTTAGTTTCTCACCTGGTTCTATTTTCAATTCCTGGTATAATGGACTACAGTACGCACAGCACGTTTTTAGCAAGAAATTACTCTGGTCCAACTTCGGTGAAATCAAGAAAATATCGGCGAAATTTAAAAAAAAAGTCGGTGTTGACACCGCAAAATGCCCAAGAAAAATTGAACACAGTGTTGTCGATGATTTACTATAAAACGCCACCAAAACACAGACATCGACGATTAGATGCCGCAAAATAAAGAAATGGGATATTAACCTTTATTTGTATATTTGTATGTTCTTGAGATTTGTATATAAAACCGTCATTTTTGATAATATGAATGATTCATAACAAATAATTATTTTCTTTTTCAGGTGTGCAAGCTGTCATCATATTTTTGCTCTTTAATTCTTATATTTGTTTTTGTTTTAATCTATTATGTTAAGAAAACAATGTACAAACATTTAGTATTATGTGATCATTACCATTTATAAGCTTGTATTGTATCATTTTTTAATTAAAATAAACTTTATCTTTTGAATGCAAGCTTGGTATCCCGAGTTAATTTGTGGCTTCTGAACTGGTGTAGTTGAGTTGATTTGATATGAGTCATTCTGTTATCGCTTCAAATGCTAGGAAAGGGTGGGGCATCTTTTTTCAAAAAAATTTTAGAGAGACTTTACCTAAATGATGCAAATAACTGATAATCTAACCTTGACATTGCAATTTTCAATGGGATTGATTTTGGTAAAATTTGAAGAAAAAATATTATAAAAATACCCACTTTCATGTTCAGACAAGAAATCTAATTTGTTTTTCATGAAAAAAAATATGGCTTGGGAGGATAAAACATACATGTACATACAAATGTAAGTTAAATGGTTGGATCCTTATTTTGTACACTTCAATTGATCTTTCTTTGAAATTTCGTTAACCTTTATATCACCCAAGCCGAGTCCCAAGTCTTCGGATGTTCAATTACTGTTGACTCTGCACGTGACTAAAGTTCACCTGTTACAAGTTTCTAGATCGCTTTGGTCGATAATATATTACCAACATGTGGAAACCTTTCTAGATTCTCATTCATGTGAAAAAAAGTGTGTACAAAGGGAAATGTATCCACTTTAATTAAAGGTAAACATGACACGTGGCTTGCAAGGGGATTAACGACATACAAATACGAAAAGGAAAACGCACGTTTAGATAAAAATTTACATCGATTTTTTTTTTTTATATTGGCATGTCGCAATGATTAAACCTCGCATTTATATAGGCCATCTTATTCAATTTCTGCAATAAAAAATGAAATTGTACCTTTTTGCCGGGTCATTTTTAAAAGCAAAGACCCTTCAGAAAATTTACGTGGATTTTTTTTTCATAGACTATTTAGCATGATGAATAAATACTCTTAGACTCTGTTATCAAAATGCCAACAAAAGACAGAAAATCCTTCTACGCCGAGATATGATTTCCGCCATGATGTGGTCACCGACAATTAAAATATTTCACCAACATTTAGGCCCTAATTTGTATATTTTCGCGGTGAAAGTTTCACCGTGATTTCAACGACATTTTACGGAGATTTTATGACATATCACTGCCATTTCACTGCGAAAAAACACAGACCAAGGTGATTTCGTGCTAAAAACCTCTGTGCGTACTGTATTTAATAATTGCATAAATTAAGATCTACTTTATTTTTAAGTACTCTAGTACTTTGATATTGTAAACAATAATATAAACAGAAAGCTATTAAATATGGACTAAATTAACAAAGCAAGGTAAACAACTAGAGGTACATTTGTACTGTTGGAATCACAGATGGGGATCATGTAACGGTAAATCATTTCTCGAATCACGCATCACGCTAGACACTCTACTGTTTTCCCGTCATATTGTTGCGAATTCCAGCAACACACTTACATGTACATACATGTATATAAGGCAAGCTTGCATCCTGCTTAGACTCAATTGAGACACACTACAAATAAATTTCATCTGCTTTCTTCTTTTATAAGGGGCTGTCGTGGTCGTGATCGTATGGTAGTATCATTTAAAACTACATATACAATCAGTGTCTATCACCACGTTGAGTTCCAACCCCGCTCAGGTGAGGTGTACAAATGTACTCAATACAACATTATGTGATAAAGTTTGTCAGTGACTTGAGGCAGGTTTTCTCCAGGTACTCCAGTTTCCTCCACCAGTAAAACTGACCGTTACAATATAACTGAAATATTGTTGAAAGTGGTGTTAATCCCCATAGCCCCTACACTTCTTCTTTAGCTAACAGCAAACCTTCAAAACTGAAGATTTACTTGCTGTGGCTTCTTCCTTAGGCAACACTTTATTTTATGTGTATTAATGTATGTCTTTGTGCATGTTTTGATATGACTTAAATGTATAAGAATAAGAATAATAATAAGAAATTTATTTACCAAATCAAGGACCCACAAGGGGCATAAGTATTACAATGATTAGATATTACAACAAATACAATGCAGAATAAAGGATTACTATTAACTCATATAAACATACACAGTTGACTCTCGTTATCTCGAATTGGATGGGACCATGGAAAAATTTCGAGTCAACCGTAGTTCGACTCAAGAGGAGCTACGAAAACCGGAAGTGTAGTTTGTTTAATGACGAAAGGGAGACAACTCGAGCGAAATTTTGAAGAGCTAACACCAGCATCGCATGTCCCGATTCTC
>MJUT01000725.1:303200-317074 GCA_002080005.1 Gigantidas platifrons
TATTTTATTTGTTCCTAATTGACCAATTCAAGTGTAGAACATTATAGTTTAACGAAATCGATAATTATTTTCCAGTACATTTAGTATAAAAAGCTTGTTCACCACGTGTATATTGTTTTACTACAACCTGTTGCGCATGCTCGTGTTCGGTACCCCTCGTGTTTGATGGAAAGCTATAGGCCTATAGCTATATTTAGATATTTTGTGATAATAATTTTATAAACGATCCACCCTGTGATTTTTTTTTCAACAACATACATTTTTTATAGTATATAATTTTTTATTATACAATACAATATTGAACTGATTTTCGTTAACACTTCATTTTTCGATCATTGAATATTGATATTTTTTTTTCGGATGTTGAACATTTTATTCGCGGAATTGCACCCCCTGTTAGTGTTAGTATATTTTTATTGCTTTAATTAAAAAAAAAAATAACACCAAGAACATCGATAATTTCAGTCTTCTTATTCAGGAAAAAAACCTACAGCAAAATAAAGGTATACTGTCAACAAAATCGTCATTTTTATTGAGATTTTTTTTTAAGGGATTCCAGATTTTTCAACTTCATCCTTGTATAGGTCGATGTGGACGATAGGTCGAAGCCAGCATGTTGAGGAAAAAAAATATCGACCTATCGTCCGTAAAATACGGTACACAATTTATGTGATTGTCTCGGTCCAGTAAATTTTCAATCAGCTGATCAGGATAAGTGCCGACAGAGGTTCACCTGTGTTGATTATCTCATGGTGATTATTTTATTTGTTCTTAATTGACCAATTCAAGTGTAGAACATTATAGTTTAACGAAATCGATAATTATTTTCCAGTACATTTAGTATAAAAAGCTTGTTCACCACGTGTATTGTGAGATATAATATTGCAACCGCCATGTTTTACTACAACCTCGTGCGCATACTTGTGTTCGGTACCCCTCGTGTTTGATTGAAAGCTACATAGCTATATTTAGATATTTTGTGATAATAATTTTATAAACGATCCACCCTGTGATTTTTTTTTCAACAACATACATTTTTTATAGTATATAATTTTTTATTATACAATACAATACTTAAATAATCAAAGGGAAGCAACTCTATTACAAAATGTGAAGTAGCAAAAGCTAAATTTTGAGAATCATTGACATTTATGGGTTTTTTTAACAGCAATATTGATAACTTACATTAAAGGGGGGAACCCCTGCCCAAATTTTTTTGGAGAGGGGGTCTGCAATGACGAGGGCTACATTTGTTATTTTTTCACCGGAGTTGTCAAGTTTTATTGACTGATGTTATTATACCCAGGTGAGCTATACAGGCTCCTGGGAGCCTCTAGTTATCTCACCTGGCCAAAGGCCATACGAGATTTTCCCATGACTTTGTATCAGTCATCCATTACTCTGTCATCTACTAGAGTATGTAATTAACTTTGAAACCTTCTCCTGTGTATATTTAAAACAAATTTGGCAGTGATGGTCCTTGGGAGGTTTCTTTTGCAAATTGTGTTCAACAACATCGTCCTCTCTTTAAGATAGCATTGGAATAGAAATTTCTTGAATTAACCATCACTGCTTTTTTTTTAATATCAAAACGACCTCAATTTTGCACCTGCATTACAATGAATAGTTCAATATATCTGCTAGGTTTTTCTTCATAAGTTTTCTTTCAGCAAATTTAAAACAATTATTCAGATTAATTAGGCTTCTTTTACCAGAAATGCAGTTGCATGAAAATGAGTAGTATCAAAATTGTGTCAGAAAATTGCCCTCCATCCAAGATGGTCATGGTCGTGGTGGTGATCGTATGGTAGTTGGATTGACAACTACCTGTGCAGTCAGTGCAGGGCGAGATGTATTCGATAGAGATAAAGTTTGTCAGTGACTTGCGACAGGTCAGTGGTTTTCTCTAGATACTCCTGTTTCCTCCAACAATAACACGAACCACCACGATATAACTGAAATATTGTTGAAAGTGGCGTTAAATACTGTAACCCCCCTAACCATCCAAGATGGCCACAACTACCCAAAAAAAAAATTTAGTTCACAATTACAGATTTATTTCTAGTCAAAATTAGAGCAAATTTAAACTGCATGACAATGAGTAGTTAAACAGCCAAGATGACTGATTACCTGCTCCTGGTATCCTCTGCTTTTTTAGCTCACCTTGCTAAAGGCAAAGTGAGCTTTTGCCATCACTTGGCATCCGTCGTCTGTCGGCCGTTAACTTTTCACATTTTAATCTTCACCTATGAAATCCCTCATCCAAATGAACTGAAACTTGGTAGGAAGCATCTATGAAAGTCCTCTCTACAGATTGCACATTTTGTCCCGATCCATTAACAAACATGATTGCCACAGGTAATTCTTGTTTCTGATTGGCTTATTTTTAAATAAAAATCTTCTTCTCTGAAACCACTTGGCCAAATGAACCGAAAGTTGGTAGGAATCATCTATGGAAGTTCCTCTATAAACATTGCTCATTTCGTCCCAATTCGTTAACAAGCATGTCCGCCACAGGCAATTCTTGTTTCTGATTGGTTGATTTCTAAAAAAAATTCTCCTCTGAAACCGCTTGGCGAAATGAATTAAAATTTGGTAGTAAGAATCCTTGGAAGGTCCTCTATAAAGAATGCTCATTTCGTCCTGATTGGTTAACAAACATGGCCGCCACAGGCAATTCTTGTTTCTGATTGGTCAATTTCTAAAAAATTTCTTCTCTGAAACCGCTTGGCCAAATGAACCGATACTTGATAGGCAGCTTCTATGGAAGGTCCTTTATAAAGAGTGCTCATTTTGTCCTGATCCGTTTACAAACATGGCAGCCACAGGCAACTCTTGTTTCAGATTGGTCGATTTATAAAAATCTTCTTCTCTGAAACTAGTTAGCCAAATCAACCGCAACCTGGTAGGAAGCATCTATGGAAGGTCCTCTATAAAGATTGTTAATTTTGTTCCGATCCGTTAACAAGCATGTCCGCCATAGGCAATTCTCGTTTCTGATTGGTCAATTTCTAAAAATTGTCTTCTCTGAAACTGCTTTGCCAAATGAAGCAAAACTTGGTGGGAAGCACCTATGGAAGGTTCTGTATTAAAGTTCCTCAAAGCAGAATGAAAGGTGAGCGACACAGGCTCAGTGCACTGAGCCTCTAGTTATTCTTTTAGATTATTATACCCCCGATCCACTGGAGGTGGGGTATACTGTTTTACCTCTGTCCGTCCAAGATATTTTTCTCAGCAACTATTGATGGCAGAAATCTGATACATGTATGGTCACAAGCTTCATATAGGTAAGCCGTATTGTGGGAAGCGTTTTTTGACCCGTCAGATTCCTACTTCCTGTTTGCCGACTTAGTTGATTTTTATACACATTGAACATATGTGCAAGGTATCATAAGTGAGCATTAGCTCACGGTTCATCTTGTATTGTTCTGGATCAGTTTGCAAATTTAAAAATTTGCCATGGCAATCTGAATATCAATGGAATTTGCATTGATTCATTGATACTATTTAATCTTATGTTTTGTAGACCATGGATTGAGACAGAGAAATGTTAGAACTGATAAAGATATAGATATAGTTATTCAACATCAGCATCAAGTTCACGAGAAGCTGGCTGATGAAATGTTGCAGTTAACAAGAAATCTAAAAGAGAGTATACGAGACTCTGGCCAGATAGTTAAACAAGATAACAAGGTATACAAGACTCTTGTATTTATTATAACTACATGCAATAAAAGCATTGTTCCATTACTTTAATTAGTGTTTAAGTGTAATATTGGATAGTCATTTACATCCATATCCTTTCTTGCAAATTGATTATCAGAGTTTGTCTTTCAGGCAGTGCAGAAGTGATAAAGTTTTTCTCCGTGCTTAAAAGTGCATACTCTTATTTATACAGTTGTGGATGATCGAATGTTTAATTTTCACACTGAGACTCCTTCAACTTTCAATTTTTAGATGTTATTTTCTAAAATATATATACAGTCCATCCAGTTAACCAGCCATCTTCAAACTATATCAACCTGTCTAGTTTTCTTACTATTTACCTGATGGGACCCTTGTTGTTTTTGTGTGTATTTGTTACTTTGTAATGTGATGTTGGGCACAATGATGACAGTATTTGTAAGATTACTGCACCCATGTTTGTTTTCTTATTGATAATCCTTCATCTGGGAATAACATTTTATACACCAAACAACATCAAAACGACAAAAATGCCCAGATGTAGCATTTATCTGTAGAAGTAAACAGTACTGCTCAACGCAGGCAAGGGGCTGTTTCACACTCATTTTATGGTATGGGTTATTCTCATTGTTGAAGACTCTACTGTGACTGTGAAATGTAGAGCAACAATAAAAGCACTAAGCCACCATATATATATAGGGGTCATAGTTTAACATAGTCTGTAATGTGGGTACTCTTTTGAAATTATTTTCTTAAGAACAAATAATGGAAATGCAATTTTATTTTGTATGAATCATCATTATGATATCCAGATTAAATCTTTTACAAATAAAGGCCCTAGGGTAAAGTATGCAGAATCTTAGGGTAAAACAAATTCATGACCATCTCCTTTATGACTTGTGGTCGGTGAACCAATTTTTTTTACCATCTCATGTGTGACTTGTGATCTGGGAACCTCATGACCAACTCTTCTGTGACTTGTGGTCAGAGAACACCTGACCATGACCAACTCCTTTGAAACTTGTGGTTGGGGAACCCCATGACCAACTTCTTTGTGACTTGTGGTTAGGGAACCCCATTACCAACTCTTCTGTGCCTTGTGATCAGGGAACCCCATGACCAACTCCTTTGTGACTTGTGATTAGGGAGCCCCATTACCAACTCTTCTGTGTCTTGTGGTCGGGGATCCCCATGACCAACTTCTTTGTGACTTGTGATCTGGTACCACCATGGCCAACTCCTTTGTGACTTGTGGTTAGGGAACCCCATAACCAACTCTTCTGTGCCTTGTGGTCGGGGAACCCCATGACCAACTCCTTTGTGACTTGTAGTTAGGGAACCCCATTACCAACTCTTCTGTGACTTGTGGTCGTGGAACCCCATGACCAACTTCTTTGTGACTTGTGATCTGGGAACCCTATGATCAACTGCTTTGTGACTTGTGGTCAGGGAACCCCATGACCAACTCCTTTGTGACTTGTGGTCAGGGAACCCCATGACCAACTCCTTTGTGACATGTGATCCACGAACCCCACGACCAACTCCTTTGTGACTTGTGGTCGTGGAACCCATGACCAACTTCTTTGTGACTTGTGATCTGGGAACCCCATGACCAACTCCTTTGTGACTTGTAGTCAGGGAACCCCATTACCAACTCTTCTGTGCCTTATGGTCAGGGAACCCCATGACCAACTCCTTTGTGACTTGTGGTCAGGGAACCCCATGACCAACTCCTTTGTGACATGTGATCCACGAACCCCACGACCAACTCCTTTGTGACTTGTGGTCATGGAACCCCATAACCAACTTCTTTGTGACTTGTGATCTGGGAACCCCATGACCAACTCCTTTGTGACTTGTAGTTAGGGAACCCCATTACCAACTCTTCTGTGCCTTGTGGTCGGGGAACCCCATGACCAACTCCTTTGTGACTTGTGGTCAGGGAATCCCATGACCAACTCCTTTGTGACATGTGATCAGGGAACCCCATGACCAACTCCTTTGTGACTTGTGATCGGGGAATCCCATGACCAACTCCTTTGTGACTTGTGGTTAGGAAACCCCACGACCAACTCTTCTGTGCCTTGTGGTCGGGTAACCCCATGACCAACTTCTTTGTGACTTGTGATCTGGGAATCCCATGACCAACTCCTTTGTGACATGTGATCCGCAAACCCCACGACTAACTCCTTTGTGACTTGTGGTCGGGGAACCCCATGACTAACTTCTTTGTGACTTGTGATCTGGGAACCCCATGACCAACTCCTTTGTAACTTGTAGTTATGGAACACCATTACCAACTCTTCTGTGCCTTGTGGTCGAGGAACCCCATGACCAACGCCTTTGTGACTTGTGATCAGGGAACCCCATGGTCAACTTCTTTGTGACTTGTGGTTAGGGAACCCCATTACCAACTCTTCTGTGCCTTGTGGTCGAGGAACCCCATGACCAACTCCTTTGTGACATGTGATCCGCAAACCCCACGACCAACTCCTTTGTGACTTGTGGTCGGGGAACCCCATGACTAACTTCTTTGTGACTTGTGATCTGGGAACCCCATGACCAACTCCTTTGTGACTTGTAGTTATGGAACCCCATTACCAACTCTTCTGTGCCTTGTGGTCGAGGAACCCCATGACCAACTCCTTTGTGACTTGTGGTCAGGGAACACCATGACCAACTCCTTTGTGACTTGTGATCTTGGAACCTCATGACCAACTCCTTTGTGACTTGTGGTTAGGGAACCCCATGACCAACTCTTTAGTGCCTTGTGGTCATGGAACCCCATGACCAATTCCTTTATGACTTGTGATCAGGGAACCCCATGGTCAACTTCTTTGTGACTTGTGGTTAGGGAACCCCATTACCAACTCTTCTATGCCTTGTGGTTGGGGAACCCCATGACCAACTCCATTGTGACTTGTGATTAGGGAACCCCATTACCAACTCTTCTGTGCATTGTGGTCTGGGAACCCCATGACCAACTCCTTTGTGACTTTTAATCTGGGAACCCCAAGACCAATTCCTTTGCGACTTGTGTTCAGGGAACCCCATAACCAAAATAACTCTTTAGTGACTAGTGGTCGGAGACACCTGTGACTTGTGGCCGAGGAACCCCATGACCAACTCTTCAGTGAAGTTTGCCTCATACAAGTAATTCTACTTATGATGGCCTATGGCCAACAATTAATTACATGCTGGCTATTATGATACGTTGGAAATTTATTTACATTATATCTTAAGCTGATCAGTATATTTACAAGACTGTTTTTTATCTGTTAACCCTCAGTGTATTTTTATTAATGGTATCATTTCAGAAATTGGAAGAGAGTGTCAAAATTACAGATACCAATTTTTCGAAATTGAAAAAAGAAAGTGATCGTTTAGAGAAACATACACAGACATGTAGCTGGTGGATATGGATAATGTTAGTTATAGTGACCGTCACCTTTCTGTCTATGATTTTATTTATGAAATTATTTTCAAAAAAAGTATGACACATGTTGATGACATATATATAATATACCGGTAGTAGTTATTTATTTAGATCTTATTTATGCATACATGTGTTCACGGAGAAGGTGTTAGAGAAAAATAAATTTGTGCAATAAAAATGTGTTGCTCAATGTTTAGTTTTCTAGGTAGTGTTTTGTTACTTTTGTAGATCATTATTTGTCATTTTGTCCTTTTTTTACCATTGTGTTGTCTGTCCTTCAATTTACAGATTCTGATGACCCCTTTGGTATCTTCAAACTCTTTTTAATAACATTATGGAAATGAGTCCAAACCAAAGTTTAACAAAATAATAGTTTCTGATCGGTTAAATTTTTCGTGGGTAGTCGTCATATTCACCTTTTTCTAAATCAATTATAACTGCTTATCTGCTTAATAGGAAATCAAGAGAAGTGTGCCATTAATTTCCATAACATATTGTCGTGATATACAAAAACTATCTTCAGGTGGGTTTTTTTTTTCACAAAATAAGTTTAAAAAAAAGTTGACTTTCAATTTTCAAAACTGTCTATTTGGTATATATTTTTTAATATATTTCCTATAAATATTTAGGCTTAATAATAATAACCCAAATCATATACACTATGCCTTAAATGTAACAATATTTCAGTTATATCGTACGGTCAGTTTTATTGGTTGAGGAAACCAGTGGATTTCTCAGAGTACTCTGGTTTCCTCCACCAGTAAAGCTGACCACCACGATATAACTGACGTATTGTTGAAAATGGCATTTAACACCATAGCTGTAACCCTAACCCTTGTAAGTATACTTTAAATTCAGGAAATTTGCATACATTTTTTTATGTGAATCCAAGCTTAAGATCACTGGAAAGAATTAGAGATTAAATTATTGTGATTGTCATCTAAGAAAAATGAATACAAATTGTTGAAATATCAGTAAAATCAGTAAGTATTACCAGTACTCTTTATATGCAATCATGAACATTTTATTGTCATCATATGTTATGTGGCTGTTGTAGTCGTTTGTTTGTGAAGACAATGGTTTCCTGGTGATTGAATACGGGATTGATTTGGTGTATTGTAGCCATACACATTTCAAATAAGAGGCCCCAATATGCAATAGTTGGTGTTTCTGTTTTGTTTATGTGGAGAGTTTATAGTTCATCTGATTTTGATGAAGTTCTTTTTCAGAAATTCCTTTCAGTTTTTAAAAAAGTCATATCATTATTATGTAAATATTACTGCTTATGACATAAATGTTGACAAATAGGGGGAATTTCAAAATTTTAATGCCATATTTTCAGAATCTCACAAAATTAACTGTATGTTTATAGCAAGCTATGCTAATAAAAGATTAAGCAAAACACAGTGCTATCAAATATACTAACATGTTTGACAAATTGTGCATAAGGTCAGGTTTCCCAAATCATTGTGGTCGGATCTTCTGGTAATTGGATTTACAACTACCTGTACAATCAGTTTGAACCCATTCATGGCGAGGTGTACTCGATTACAACATTAAGTGATAAAAAATTTCAGCCACTTGCAACAGATCAATGGTTTTCTTCGGTTTCCTCCACCAATACAATTGACCACCATGATATAATTGACATATTGTTGAAACACCATTAACCAAACCAAACAAAATCATGGTACAAAGTAATAATTAGCTTCCCATCCAAACGATAAATTGCAGAATATGGTATAACATAAGTATATATACCCTTGACTGCAGTAATGCAGTACAATCTGCATATATAAGCTATAAGTTTCAAAGATCAGGATTATGCACCCGCCACCGTTATGACCTGCCGACCTGTTGTGTGTATAGGCTATAACTAGTGCAGGTCTACGAACTGCTTTCTACATCTGTCAATTCCTCTTAAAGACTTACTAATTTGTGTAATTGTTAACTGCAACAACATTTCATTCAACATTATTAAAACTTTGCAGAGTAATTGCACACACATTGAAGTTGTGCATTTACTATTTTAAACAGATTTGACCGATATAAAAAAAATCCATGTGTGGAGCTTGGCCATTTTAAATTGTGCAGTCGTATTATATTATGGGGTTGTCGTCGTCCGTGTGTAAACAGAATTGTTCCCGTGCACTATTGAAGATGTAGTTGATGCATCCTTTCTGACAAATGCATAGCGTTGTTATGTAACTACTATCGTTTTTGACATAAAAAGGTAAAATTTTGAATTTTAAACTTTTAAACTTTTTATTTTTCATTGAATTTTAATTAAGTTTTCTGCAAAATTGATCATCTTAATGAGTTATTGATGGATCATAGAAAAGATTTGCTATTTTATTTCAATAAGGGGCCCAAATTTAACATATTTTTAATGAATATTTAACACTTGAAATAGTAAAGCAAGATGTTCATGCCAGGCCATGATACAGTTGAAATATTCCGGTTCATTTGGTGTTAAGCAACAATCACCCCATTTCTGATACCCTTGATTAGATTTTAGCCCAACACATATGGCCAAAATAATAACTGCATGTACATTCTAACTTTTTAATACTACTTATTGCATCCCTGGTTATAACCACCTGCTGTACATATTCTCATCTATCTAAACAAACGTTCAAAACACACAATTCAGAAGATATGTGATCTAAAGGAATGTTCATATATACAAAAAACCACAAGTTTGAAACGATTGTTTATAAAACAAAATGTTACTGTAATAATCAGTAAATAAAAGTCAAAATTTATCAGCATAAAACAATAAACTGCAAATTAAATGATTAAAGGAAAGACAATAAAAATAAGCAGGTGTTATATCACACTTATATAATAATAGAATATTTTTGAATACAAAAAATGTACTTCGATCTGTTTCGTCGTCTTATGGAAATTAATCTCCTCCCTCAGGCGTAGGTGACCATAGTATATTTTGGCTATCCTGTTTAGGCCCTTGAGTCTTATTGCTCCCAAAACTTTAAATTATTTGGCTTTCCAATCTTTCGATTTCGAGCATACCTAATGAAGGTTATTCCAGAAACGCGGTGCGCACTAGATTTGATATCTACGTTTTTATTGGATAATTTATTCACTCCACGATGTAGCTGAAATACTGCTAAGGTTGGCGTTAAGTACCAAACAATTAATATACTTGTTTCAGTCCTATTTCCAAATGTTGGCTAATTGCCAAATGGAATCAGAAGCACAATTGTAGTTGTTTTGATGAACTAAACAAACTGCAGCTAAATTCTGCTAAATTCTAAATAACTTTGTTTAGAAATTGTCTGCATGTATGAAATTACTTGATAGGCTAAATGCATTATGCTTATATGTGGTGTATTATTATTTTTCTTGGAAATAGTCCTTATTGTTTTGAAGATATAGATTACCAACAAAGGTATCACAAGCTAAAAATTATTATTTTCCATATATGGCACTGATTATTGTCAATAACCACTGTTCGGAGTGCTTTTGGTATTTTCCGCTATAATTATTTATCACCATCTGCCAAATGCGCTATACAATAAAGCTATGTTTTAATATAACGGATTTGGTAAATGTTAATCCAACTAGCTACTATGTGGTCACGCCCCCTTCTTACATGTATTGGTGATTGGTTTGGTTGCTTAACTTCAAATGACAACTATAACGTCGATATTCAGGACAACAAAGTCGACAATTTTGAAGCACTATTTAGAATTGGGGAAGGGATATGACAACGAGGGCAATGGCATCTAACTGCCCCAGGAAAAGGATGATAAATTGAGTAGGGACGAAAAAAATAGCTTTTTGTAGCTGCTACGATGCTATGCCTACTCTCGTTCGAAATCTACAAAATAGGTATGTAACATGGAGACAGTCACCAAGCTTCAATTACTAGTATTCAATGAAAGGGCATCATTGTATAATGTAAATTAAATGTGAAATTAAACGACACGTTTGTCTTGAGAAACCTCTGCTTGAAATATGAAAAGAAGATTTAACAGTGATGGTTATCAATTCCACCAATAAAAAAATGAACAATCATCTCTCATTTTAACTGAACTCACTAAACACAAAATACCACGACATGTGACGTTTGAAATCCAGGGACAGGTAAAAACGTGTGGCAGGCTTAAAACCGCTTAACGGGATACCAAGTCTGCTTCATATGAATAAAGGAACGTGTCTGCGAGAAGAGGAACACAGTTGATATCCATAGGAATGCTGACTGTCTGTTGACAAACACCTCTACCAAACTTAACAGATGTTGTTTATCAAAAATGCAAGCATTTTGGTTATGTAGGTTTCAGAAACATTTTGTTAGAAGGAGTCCACGGGGGTTTGCATTTTTACAAAATAAAATGTGTTACTTCCTAAGACAAGGTATTTGCTCATGTGTATGTTCTTTTTTATGGAACAAAAAACCTTACTCTGTCTATTAGTTTATTAGTTGTGTAAATGGTAGAGAAGAGACGACACTTGAACCCATGTACTCAAACATATCATTAGGTTTTTTAGAATCCACGTCTGATTCAAACTACCCTTAGAGTGGTTAGTGTCACCATAACTCAGTTTTGACTGCTGATAGAATACATTTAGTGATTTGGAAAGAGGTTTCGTGGAGCATTTAGAAAACCCAGCAATATACCGCTTTTTGTAAGGAAATTTACACACTTTATATATCCAGTAGAGTATTCTTCAGCGTTTGTTAAAATTGCACATGAACACAAAACAGAGCTATGACTGTCAAGGATTTCCTATTTCGTAGTCGTCGGGGTATATGTTGGGTAGACAAGTGAATTGTCAATGTCTAATGGTTTTTATCTAACATTCTATGTATTGTGATCTACATATAAAAAAAGACTTGATAGAGGTCTTGTGTGCAGGAACAACAACCTATTTGTCAAGGAGATAAGACAGGTGTGGGTCTGTGATGATAGCTATAGCTGTTCTATAGTACACCTATTACGTACAGTTCGTGAATAGTGTAATTGATCAAAAATAAAAACGAGATATCCAATTTAGTGTGCACGACGCGGTTCTGGAATAACTTTCATCAGGTACGCTCAAAATCGAAAGGTTAGAAAGCCAAATAATTTAAAATTTTGGGAGCAATTAATAAATTTCTCTCAGGGGGTATCAGACAACTCGGCCCGTAACAGAGGCAACTCGGCCCGTAACAAAGGACAACTCGGCCCGTAACAGAGGACAACTCGGCCCGTATGTTAAGACAACTCGGACCGTATGAAGACTACTCGGACCATCATTAATATTATTGTTGTCTTACTTATTTTTTTTAAATGAAATTGATGGAAATCATAAAACCACAGTCATCTGTCAAAAATATTGGGAAATCTAAAAAAAAAAAATCCCTATATAATCAGCCAAAACCATATTTTTTCAAAAAACCATTGTGAAGTCATTTCTGGATAGATTTTCACAAATTTTACAACGAAACATTTTGATTGGTTATTTATTCATTATGTTGTTATGAGTGATTTTTATTTGTACATAATTTAAACACAAAAAATTATATTTTATTTTCCTATGTATTTCAACTAAAAATAAATCCTAAAAATTGGCAATTTCATGGGAAAATAATGTACAAATAAAAACCACTCATATAAACATAATGAGTAAATAAACAAACAAAATATAGATAATTCCGAATGTTTTGGTGTAAGATTTGTTAAAATCTATCCAGAAATGACTTCACAATATATATATTTTTTTAAAGTAGTATGTTTTTTTTTACGTTTCCCAATACTTTTGACAGATGACTTCATTTCAAGGACTTTGATAACTATTAAAAATTCATGTCTAAAAGATTGATAAAAATGTGTCTATAAAAACTTGTGCCAATTGATCTAATTACTGCAGTCAGGGTCCCGGGTGGCTCAGTGAGTTGGATTACCTAACAACTCATACAAGCCTATCACCAATACGGTGTGGATTCGCGCCCGACTTTGTAAATTACAAAAAAGGTGCACTCGACTCGCAGCCGCAAATGATAACGTTTACCAGTTGCTTGCCCATGGTCGGTGGTTCTCTCCGGCTTCCGCCACCACTAAAACTGGTCGCCACGATATAGCTGAAATATTGTTGAAAGTGGCGTTAAAACACCAAAAATCAAAAAAAATAATTACTGCAGTCAATGTGAACCCATGTGAAAATTAGAATGTCATTAAGTTATGGTGTATATAACAATCAACAGCTAGTACAATCAACTTAATACTAGCCTGATCATGTATGATCATAACTGACAAGTGATTTTTTTTTAATTGTCAGTATATAATGAGCTAATTTATTAAAGAGAAATATTTTTATTAGAGATGATATAATATAAAAACGCATATAGAAATAGTTAATATGAAACGTAAGACAAGCACAGTAATATCATTATCATAACATCAGCACATCTATTCATTCAAATTCAACATGATATGAAAAACGCACATAGAAATAATTAATATAGAACATAGACAAACATTAGAAATATCATTATAACATAAGCACCTATATACATCTATTCATTCAAATGCATTTCTACACTCCGGGAGCATAAAGGCTGCCACACTTCTTCAGGAGATGACTAGCTGTAATGTTGTTGCTGGCGTAGTCGTCCCATAGCTGCAAAATTTTCCCCCTGGACCATCTTTGTCTGCTTTCGTTGTCGGTGACGTAGTTTGCCTTCTGATATCATTTTCAGTTGCAGCGGTATCTTGGCTGCTTCCTTATACATTAGTTCGACCATGAG
>MJUT01000725.1:342347-356123 GCA_002080005.1 Gigantidas platifrons
TTTTTTTTTTTTTTTTTTTTATCTTTTATTTGTTTTATTTCGGGTGTGTGCATGGTATCTGCATCAAATCTCAAATTCAAACGCTAAAGCTGAAATACTGCTAAAGTTCGCGTTAAACACCAATCAATCAATCAATCAATCAATCAAATAAATTCTGCTTCATAGATACAAATGTGCATGTTTGAGGTATGTCCATGAATAGTGAAAGAAAGAACCTTTCTGGTATTTTGACTTTGATATATTGATTTAATTAAATTTTCTCTTTTTGAATTTTGTCATGTAGACATATCAGTGTAATTATTCGGTATTTGTGAAGCAGAGGTAGCTAGGAAATGCATTTATGCATTGACTTTTAGTTATATTTTTCTGACATTTTGACATTTTGGAATTTTGTTTACCGGACTATGACCCATAATATAAATCATTTTGAGGTTGACTTACATGTAGGACTATATGTTTGATTCTGACAGTGTTAGTTGAGGTCAAGATCTAGTTGGATATTTTTTTAATATCAACGTCATACTTTCAGTTTTTAATCAATGACCGAGGACTGTATTTCTCGTAAAGAAAAAATATTTGTTAATTTCATTTAATTTTTATGAATAAGAATGAATTGATAAGAACCTAATCCGCATGAAAACACCAGAAATATTTAAATGCCGAATGGAATGATACACAAATATTGACTTCATACAAACATTGTTATTTTTACAGCCTGGCCACCTACTAGACATAAGGGTACTTGATGTACCTCTGAACCCTCTTAAGACTGCTTGTGAATGCTTTTCCCCGGAGTAATCCACTTCCTTTCAATGTTAAACCCATTTAAGATTGCTATATCTCTTAAGAAAATAATGTCAAAATTTAAAGGTAATTAATACTTAATTTATATTTATTCTAAATATACAAACATTTTTGCCGATAACAAAAAGATACATGATAAGTCACTTTATTGCTTAAATAAAATAGTAAAGTTGAATTACAATGTGGTACAAGCAATGACCAGAGAACACCGTGTTTTCTCCCTCTACTTTGTATTTATTTTTATCTTGATTTTAGTTTCCATATAATTTTTTATGCAAACATATTTTTTTGGTAGTTTATAGTAAAACGTACCTTGTAAAATATATAGCGTTAACGTTTTCTTTGGGAAAATACAAATAATTAACTCAGTATTATATTTCCGAAATGCTAAAAATAACAAGTAAATTGTTTAAACAATAAAATATATGTAGCTGCTAAGATAATTTTGAATTCTTTCACTACAAACAGTCTGTTAAAATTTACTATCTTATTGATATCGAACTGAGAACAAGAAACATCTGTTACCGGATCTTGAAAATAGCAAATATTTAACCCCTGAATCCAATTCTCCTTACTCGCAAATTGTCAGTTATATTTTTTAAATGCAATAAGTTTTCATTTCGCGCAAGACACATGACACAAACTAGTCAAAGGATTGGCTATAAGGGCCAAAATCAGCCCCACCTCAGATGTTGATAAAAAAAATTCCAAAATATATTCCTAATATGTGATTTTCCTCTACAAACAACCTTGCATGCGCACATGTGAACAAATGTCACGATCGATACTTTAGATACAAAGAACATGTACCCTACTTAGCACAAGACAATACTGAAAGTTATATTTGTAATCGTCGAAGCTTTAGTCAACAATTTACGTTTCCCTCGAATTTCATCGGGAATAAAAATATATCAAGTCACTGTCAATACAAAGTGCGTTCAACAATACATTCAACGGAAACGTTTGATTAGGGTTTATGGTGTTTAACGCCACTTTCAACAATATTTCAGTTATATTGTGGCGGTCAGTTTTATTGGTGAAGGAAGCCGGATAAAACCCACCCACCTATCGCAAGTCACTGACAAACTTTATCACATGTTGTATCGAGTACACCTCGCCATGAATGGGGTTCGAACTCACAACTTTAGTGGTCACTGGTGGTCAGTCATTTGAAATTCATGATGTTGTTTATACAAATCCATTCAAATGCACGAAATGGATACTATTGTATACCTCATATCAAATTATAACAATTTCGTTGCTCTTGTTGTTATCTGTTTTTTGTTTTTGTTTTTTGTGGGTTTTTTTTTGTGAGTCAAGGTTTTGGTGGAAGAATAGATTTGTACGTTGAAGAATGTATATTTGTCCACTTAACATTTTACACACTTAAGAACAATGATGCCTCTTGTGCTACTACAACCTTTCGATTATATTATCTGATCCAGGACATCTTCAAGTAGAAAATGGTAGTAAGGCGGCCATTTTGAAGTGAACTATATTGGATATCTGATTGGTTAATGGTACATCAAACGTTTTACTGATCAAGATAAATTAAATAATCAGCAGTAAAAATGGAAAACGTGTTCATCATTTCTTACGACATATATTAAATGTAATTTTAATTACAGACTCTGGATTAGCAGCAGACAATTGTGTTAAGAGTACCATTATTTTGTAATTACGTTTACTACGGTTAGAGGTTCAACCCCATTCAATATATATATATATATTTAAGCGTATTTAAGATGTCTGTCTATCTAAGTTAAAGATGGGTGTCTGACATTATGTTAAGATTATACTTGTTAATTTCGTTCAACTTTTACTACATGCTTTAACTATTATATGTATACATGTGTAATTAAGGGCGTATGGTAGATGGATTTACAACTATGTATGCAATATGTGCCTATCACCACTAATGTTGTGAGTTCGAATCCCACTCATGGAGAGGCCGTCGTATTCGATAAATATTAGCATGTGATAGTTTGTCAGTGACTTGCAGCAGATCGTTAGTTTTTTTCAAGGTACTCCGGCTTCCTCTACCAATAAATCAGACCGCAACGATATAACTGAAATATTCTTGAAAGTGGTGTCAATCACCATAGTCCTAACTCTTAACCCCATATATACATAAAGATAATCGTCATGTGTGCTATGGAAAGCGAATTCTACAATATACCACCGTTGTGCATGTCTACAATCTAGATTATGAAGAACACAAAAAAAAAACAAATGTCAGTTAAAATATCTAACTAGGATTTATTTTAGAATTCATCTCCATTTGAACACTCATAAGTTCTACTAAATTTTACTGCTGTCAAAATCTGTTGTGTTTAATTGTGGTATACATACCTTCAATAAAAGAATCAATAATTTGGTCTTCACAATTTAGTTAATTTCTTATAGGGGAAAATCCATTCTTTCTTTAAAGTTTATTCCTATAAAGAAATTATATTTAGCATTGGTGCTTTTTTAAATGCTTTACTTCAGACAAGTTCTCAAGTCTTGGTACAAAATTTATCTGTTTAAGAATTCACTGCCAACTGATGTTTCACCTTAAAACCTACAGAAAACATCACTATGATTGTATGTCTTTGAAAAAAGACTCGTAATCAAAATTTGATAGTTCAAAACAATTAGCAATTACACCTTTATATCAAAAGCATAACGGTTATCGATGTTATCGTCTTGTAAAGAAATACTGAATAACTGTAAGAAGATACTATTATAGTAAGTTTGTAAGTTCCCGACAGCTTAAATATAGATGTATAGTAACTCTTTATTCGCAAAAAAAAAAGTCAACATACTTTTTAGGTCTATATTGTAACAGAGAACTGTGCTGTTTACATTCCAACATACCATTTCCAACGAAATTTGTGTCACTTTTTGTATCAAGTATTTGCTTTTTTTTCTTCTTTTTTTCTAAGATACAAATTGAAATAAATCGACCAAAAAGATGCAAAAATAATAATTTCACCCTGCAGTTATCAACGAGAAATTTTAGACGATTTTGAAGAAAAAAAAAATACATATTTTGCATATCCAAAAAAGAGATGCATTTGTAATCTGATTTTTGTTTCGTGTGGAATTTTTTTAGGCTCGATTTAAACCACAGACCCTCTACATTACTCCCCCATAAAAATTAATTGGACGTTATGTACGGTTTTTCCCTGATTTTTCAAAACAAATCCTTACCTTTCTAAACACCGCTGAGAATTGTAATAGTGACTATAGTATTTGTGTCTTAATTTATTGTCTGTGCTAGTACTATTGAGAAGGTATTTTGAAGAAGACAATCAATTTCTCTGAAAAATGGATGTGTTATGTTAATTTCATTCTCACACAGAGAATATTTACTAATGAACCATTTAATTAATTAGTTCTGTCGCTGTTCCTGTCAATGTGTTTAGTTCACAACATGTCTTCTATGTTTGTTTTGTTTTTTGTTTTGTTTTTTCTCACAGTAATGAAATGTGTTGTGAAACATATGCTGCAACTAATTTTACAAATTGCTATCAACAATCAATTGTCAAAAATATTGGCAACATTTTTGCTACTGAAATACATAACATGTGTTCATATAATTTATTTAACTCATAATATTTACTACCACTTAATCATATTTGTACGCCGACACTAGTCATTACTGTTTTACGACCGGATCGGCAGTTTCATGATGGTTGCTAATCTTGTGTTTTGGGTTTCTCCATTCTGAATTGATATGACATTTATATAGCAGAACGGGTAAAAATGGCATACTTAAAATATCATGCCAATTTCTTTGACGTTTATACCTATATCTAATTGCTGGATGAATTGTAATGTACCTAGATATCCTATCTGTCAGAAATCATCATTTCCGGTGATTCTAAAGGCTACAATCGTACTTCCGCTATTTTAGTCAGTAAAGCAATTGCGTTTCATTAGTAAAAGAAAAATTAATGTTTCCGCGAGCTGTCCACCTAAATTGAGGAAAACAAGAAACGCTAATACAATTTATATTTGTAAATTAAAACCGTGAGCATTGGGTCAGAAAGAGAAAATGTATTCAGACTTTTTCAAATTAAGAAGAGTTTGAAGATACCAAAGGTGTAATCAGAATCCGTAAATCTAAGATACCAAAGGTGTAATCAGAATCCGTAAATCTAAGATACCAAAGAGGTAATCAGAATCTGTAAATCTAAGATACCAAAGAGGTAATCAGAATCCGTAAATCTAAGATACCAAAGGTGTAATCAGAATCCGTAAATCTAAGATACCAAAGAGGTAATCAGAATCTGTAAATCTAAGATACCAAAGAGGTAATCAGAATCTGTAAATCTAAGATACCAAAGGTGTAATCAGAATCCGTAAATCTAAGATACCAAAGAGGTAATCAGAATCTGTAAATCTAAGATACCAAAGGTGTAATGAGAATCCGTAATTCGAAGAAAGACAGACAACACAATGGTCAAGAGAAAAAAGGACAAACAACGATCTACAAAACATAGACTTAAACTAATGATCTAGTAAAAACCGGGGGGACTCAGGTGCTCCGGAAGGGTAAGCAGCTCCTGATCCACTAGTGGCTCCCGTTGTGTTAATCTAGTTACAAACCAGGTGATAAGTCATGAATGAGGAAATGGTCGGGAAATTAACTTTGTCTAACGACTGTCTGAAGAATCTAAGAGCTACATAGTTATGAATGATACTTCCTAACCAGTCTGATGTGTGATTTTTTATACATAAATTTATTAGATATTATGGGGGCTTTTTTATTTTTCTACATGTGTGTATATAGACCGTCTTTGTGGTGCAATGGTCCATATAATACGGATGGTCTTGCATTAGATCTTCGGTATTGTAAAACCAAAGACCATAAGAACTTCAATTGCTGCTTTTCATCTCAGAACGCATTAATTATTTTAGTTGACTTGAGATTGGCATCTGTTGTTTGTCTGATAAGTACTCAGCAGAATGTCACTCGAGTCAGGATAATATGTCCGTATAGAGAAATAGTTCTACCTGTGGAATGCATACAGTCAAACCTGCCTATGGGGGTCACTTTTATTAAGAAGTCACCTGTATTAAAAGGTCATCATTTTCTGTCCTGTCATAGAAAAATTCATATGAATGGTACCTTTTAAAAGATGTCACCTGTCTTAAGATACCACTATTTCTTTGTCCAAATGGTGACCTCTTCAGGGGCGGATCCAAAATTGGAAAAAATATGATTTTTTTTGCGTAAAATCGTGATTTTTCAAAAAAAATTAAATGCGCCCCCTAATTTGAAATCCTGGATCCGTCCCTGCTCTTAATACAGGTCTGGCTGTTGTTTCATTGTTATAACACTATACAGGTTCGGCTCAAGGGTTTGGTGTAGTACAAAGCAGGTATCGGCATCATCATTACAACAAGTAACGTGTCCTCGCCATGAAATAGCTGAAATACTGGTCAGTGAATATTACATTGCATTGTTTGTTTTCTGGACAAAATCCTCATCAATATGCCACTACATGTATATATATATATACAATCAAATGAAACTTAAATAACAATGTCCATAAACGAACACTGATAAGACACACCATAGAGGTATTATAATACTGTATTACCTCCATGGGCAAACGCGTTGTAGCTGAGTCAGAAGATATTATCAAGTACAAAGGTACATGTAGTCCGGATACAATAAACAATGACATACAGACGAACTTCTAAAAACCGGCACAAAAGATATACATGTATCGTGTTTTAATGACATCTCGTGTCTTATATATTTTTCCAATTATCCCCCCTTTTTTTCTAAGATTTTTATCTAGGCTAAAAAAATTAGTATTAGGTCATAACAAAAGTTTCCATAAGATACTTTAGTCTGTACATCAAAAGTATTGTAAGAAACCAGAAGGTTTACTAATTTACTGGATTTAACCAAGCAGATAACTTATACCTTTGAAGTATTATAAATTTCTATATTATTTCTTCTCTTTTAATTGATAATTTATCTTTTCTTAAAGTTTTAAAACGTGTTTTTGATTAATGAAAAGAAATTTTAGAAGGCTATTGAACAGATTAAATAATTTCAATGGGTTGTATGATTTACCGTTCCGTTCCTATCTCTCACCTTTTTGGCCAGGTGCAAAGTATTAAAAATGTTTCACTTTTCTATATCATGATAAACCTCATGGACAAATGCCGCTCCTTTTGTTAGCTGTGTTCAGTGTACAATTATATATATATATATAAAAGTTAATTATATTATAGTAATCTTTACCTTCGCGGTAGTTATGAATAATCTCAAGTTTCAAATTTCGACGAAGACGTGGATAATTTTCCAATTTAAAATGTAAAACATCTAATTACGTTTAACACATAGTTTTTTGTTTGATAAAGATGGTACCTTGTTTAATAATAATTTGACAATAATCTTTCGGTAATTTACACTTACTTTAAGAGAAATTAACGGCAACTTAACCGAGAATATAGTATTTTATTGCTTTTTCCTGTATATGATTAAATAATTAAACAAACAGCAATTTAAAGTGGATAAAACTGCATTATATACAACACAGACACCCACGTGAATGAAAAGCATAAATATCACGAATTATTCTAAACATGTTTTTACATCCAAAACTATGGGTTTTTTTGTTTTTTTTAGAGCAATGCACCTAGATGGCTTTACTGGAACTTTCATGTATAATCTCTAAAACATATTCACAATAAAGGAATTTGCTTTATTCGAGGCGTGTTTACATACGTATGTCCGTTTAACTACTGGTAGATGTAACTAAAATAGAGAATGACCCGTTGAATGAATTCGTTTGTGTAGTAACTGCCTGGATGATGTACATGTAATAGAATAGTTTACATTCGATCGCTGGTCTGGTCAAACTAGCGACTATGAAATTTGTATTTGATGCTTCTCCCCTTATCCACGCAAAGTTAAGAAGTAAATGACAAGAGTGTTTGGTTCGTGGTCATGATAATGTGTGCTAAAGGAGTGATAAATTACCTTCTTACCGTTGTGCCAGTTAGCTAACACCGTAGAAAATCTAGATCAGCATGTTGGTGTAAGTAGAAAACAGACAGTCAAAGTATAAATAGTTTTCTACTTAGAAGTGGCTATAAGCACAGATGTTTACGACAAATAGAGGGACACACTGATAATATCAGTGATCATGGAGGATCATTTCTGATTTCCATTCAATACTCAGAAAATAGCACAGAAAGGTTTTACAGTGCTTAATATAAAGGAAACATGTGACCTGTTTCTTGTACGTTTTTTTTTCTCTTTTACTGTTACTGTGTCAAGTACGAAGACCATCATGATTAAAAAGCAATCTTTTAGAGATCTTTTATGAATTAGATGAAGCATATTTCATTTGACAAGATATCGCACAAAATGGATTGGATACAAGTTTAAGCTAACTTATGAAATCCTCTCCTCACAATAAAGTTTTACAATATAATAATACACTTAGTACCAATGATTAAAGAACATTACGGATTATATAGAGATTCCTAATTATTTTCCATTATCACAGATGCTGTTAAAACCAGCAATTCACTACTAGCATTATTGAAGAAACGTTTGCTTTGGTTGAAAATCGCACATAGCAGTTTATGTGATATAAACGAATTCCATATAGTGAATAGAAGGTGGATATTGGACCTACAGTATATGTTGTTATCTCTGTCTACGAATTTTCAATAGGATTTTGGAACTGTTCTGACAGTGTGGTATTTTTTGTTAGATTTTGGAACTGTTCTGACAGTGTGGTATTTTTTGTTAGATTTTGGAACTGTTCTGACAGTGTGGTATTGTTTGTTTTTCATTTTATGGTAGTATGAAAAAAAAGATACTTCTTTTTTTTACTTTAGTACTATCATTCATATGGAACAAAATATCCTATTTTTTAAGAACATGGCTTAACATAATCCCCGGCTTCAATCTATTAAAATACAATTTCAATCTGTAATAATGACACCTGATTAAGCATAAATATTTACTGTCTATATATATTATTGTATTCGCATATAGACCTATGTTATTGTCTTTAATGATTGATATTACAAATAAGTTATACATTTTTGTATTTAATCAGCAGCTGGTTTGTTGTGATATTCAGTACCACAGTTTTAGAGAATTGATTGATTATAAGACTTAGCCCATCCATCATTTTGTTGCTTTATTTGAAATTAACACTGTCATGAAACCCTATGTTTTTGTTGGAAACGTTACTTGTCGTCTTTTTTCTTCTTCTTTTTTTTTTTTTAAATATTTGAATGAATATTTCTAATTCCTTATTATTATTGGACCCTTTGGCAAGTAAATCAAATTTTTTGACAATTTACGTTATTTGTTGTTTTTTTTCTCAGATAAAAACAACACTGATCATGCAGATACAAGCGCGACATTGTTTATACAGAAATTAAGGTATTTTTGTTGTATTTACAAAATTTGGTCTGAAAATTGTCGCTTTAAATCGTGCAATTCTGAATGAGCTTTCATCCATTAATCATTTAATGGATTATTGTTATAAGACGGAAAAGGATTACCTAATCCCTATAAACATAGGTGACATTTTAATGGATATTTGCTCAACGTGGGAAAATATTGTCAAACGCCAAAAATTAATAAATATGGCAAGACATTTATGTATTATATATACCATGAAAATATCTATCTGATGTCTTTAACTGAAATTAAGGTAATAAACAAACAAGGCCGTCTACACAAAGGAAAAGCCAGGTAGCGTATATTTTATGCAATTGTATATATTTCCATATATTTAAATTTCCAAGAATGCTAGAAGTTCATTTATATTGTATATCTTACAATTTCCTGTAAATAAGAGCTTCACAATAATTTCCAAAAATTGTGTCGCCTCATGTCTATACATCTGCGGAACTGCCTCTGGCGTCTTATCACCATATTTCCTTCTTACATAATTCATAAGTCTCATAAGTCTATAATATCTCACATTCCAAATAAACCATTGTATTATACATTACTTCGTGTTAAATGTTATCGGTTCTTGTGTGATAAATATATTTACTTAATTTATCGACATGGTAGTGATATGTTTTTGACAGTAAACATGAAAATCAAGTATTCATCTCTATGAAGTGGTCTTAGTTGACAAGTTAGTCTGTGTAAAGCTGTTCAAACTGAAGAACAGATAATTTTGACACAATCGTACGCGTCTACATAAAAAAAGAGAGGCAACAAGCACGTGAATTGGCATTGGAACTTGTTTTCTCTTGAAATTTTATGAATTCTGTTTCCATCCATAGTAACAGTGTTCAAATAATCAGTAAATTCTTTATCTAAATATTCTACATGAGAGACTCGACTCAAATTTGCTTTCATAAAGATTGTTTCTTATAACTTCGAATCCGCACAAGCTATTCTATTTGTGGTCTTGCAGGTGTACCCTTGTAAGTAGATACTAGTAGTTCATACTTGAGTGTACTTCAGATCTACAGTGTGTGGGGGTGGGGGTTAGTGGCTTTGAAAGATTGGGTGTGTGTATAAAGTGTGTTTCTTATTTGTTGTTTATTTTTGGTTGATTTTTTTTTATAATTTTATTGGGTTTTTTAAGTTGCGGGGAGGGGGCTAAAACAAAACGCGCATACTAATTGTGTAACTATCAAGATTTATCATATTTATATGAATTTTGAATTTTCATGCAGAAAAAAATCTGATAAACATTCTGTTAATTGCATCTGGAATATTTCAGGAGATTATGAACATATAATTTGGATAATTGATAATTTAGTCGTATTTGATTTCCATGTTTCGTTATAATTGCAAGTGATAAGTTTCGTTGAAAGAGACGAGATATGTTTGTTTCTTCATCTGTTGTTAAATTTCATAACTTCCCTGGTATTTTTAACATGTGTAGGATGATTGGAGCATATTGAGTGCATTTGTGTCAGAAGAAATGCAAAATGTTTGGCGTTATTAAAATTACTGTTTACAGACTGTCATCACTCATTGTAAATTGCAATAAGACTTGAACAAGCTTAAATTTACAAACATAATTTAGTTTTTTCTTCTTATCTCTTTAGTGTAAAATTTAATTTCACTTGCTTACAGTGTAATCCAGTGACACTTATCAGTTAGGCTCTCCACACGTAACGTCGCCGTGACGTTAGGAGTCCTTTATAAATAAGAGATTGTGGAGTAAGTGGTGACGTTATATTCCAAGTCACAACTGAAGTATTGCACAAACAACCTCGTTTTTAATAGTAAAGAAGTATCTTTTTAAAATATATTTGAAACTGACCATTTATTACATGCTGATGAAATATGTTATTTGTTTCATCAGTCCAAAAATGTCAGACATCACGTGTATGTGCATACTGATTGTAAGATAGTTTGTCGACATTTTTCAATATATGGTGTCATTCTGGCAATTTTCTTCTTATTTTTGCAGCAAAAATAAAAAAAATCCCCGCCTGATTGGGTTTTATAATCAGAATACACAAAGCTTGCACTGCAGATACATGTACATCGAAACCTCAGAGTAGAGATTTTATTGATAATGTTCTTTTTCATAATCTACGTCTAAATTAATTATATTTGTATTAATAATATAATGTCTAAAAGATAACTACCTTCAGAATATATTATATTAGTAAACGAAGACTAGAGAAGATTTCTATTTATAATGAAAAACATATTCACACCTTAAGTACATATATTAATGATATTGTGGATAAATCTGATTCGACATTTTCAATTTATACTGATTATGAATAGTGGGATTTCAAGACAAAATATGAGTGGAGTGTACCGTACTGTATGGTACAACAAATAAAGGCTAATATCATCAATTCAATGAAATTAATAAAAAAAAATTGTGATGTATGAACATCGTAACTAATTTTGACAATGCAATTATCATATGACAAGGATAGGATGTAATATCTATAATAACGAGCACTTTTTTTATTCGACCTAATTTACTACTTGGTAATAAATACCGAAATTGGACCATTTATCTAATTGAGAAGTACAATTACGGTTCTAAAAAACATCCGTTTTTTTTTAATCAAGATTCCCTAGTACCCAGTGTTGCATTTTCAATCTGTATCATGCGGCTACGTTACAATTATTAATGTAATACATTTGTTATCTCAGCTTATGATTGTGAATACTGGCTATATTGTTACGTTAAGTAAACTGATAATGTAAATGACTTTAAAATAAATGCATGCATATCAAATAAAATTATGTATGTATAAAACTTACCACCACGAAGGCTGAACTGACTTTATCAGAAATATCAACAACAAGAAAACTAGTCGTAGATCATGTAGTTTGGGTCTCATTTCTTCTGATTTAATGTATAGTCCAGAATAAATGTCTGAATTTCAGTTTTTCACATTTTGTTTATCACGTTGTCCTATGCCTCCTGCATTGGCAAAACAATATTCGGCCTTTACTTCTCCAATATTATTAAATTCTGATTTCGAAATTTGTACTGTGTGCCACTTCTGTCAAATGTAAAAATTTCAATCTGCATAGAAAATACCGAATTGTGCCAAAAACTGCAGAGATAATAAGAATATTTGAGAAAAACAATGTTAATACCACAGCTGATTATGTTTTCACTATATATTATTATATATAAACTTTCTTTTTTCTACATAAGTTTACCAAGTCCGATACTGTTGAATAATGACGATTTTCTGGCTAATCCGATTCTTTATTTGTGAAATAGACACATACGATTGGTTACGGCAATTCAATTACTTGAAGTTAATATCATTTTTCCTGCGGATATTTACAATAAATTACCGTTACGAATTCCGAATTCAATATTATTTCAATACATAGTATAAATTGGAAATTAAATTTCTCTGCTTAATTACAAATCACAAATTAACTATTAATCAATCATATATTCCTACTCATCTAGTGCTGTCAAAATTTGAGTATTAAGTGGTATAAGTATTTATTCACATGTAGATATATATCCAGCGCATGTCCGTTTTAGATATAATGAAAGGGAACGCCAATGTTTTTATAAGAATTTGGGAAAGTCTGCTAACGCACTCTAGTGAAAGCCTTAACCTTATTAAAAAGACAATCTGATTTGACAAGATTAAAACTCGGCGTTAGAGCCGTGTATGTTTATCTTAAATTTCCTACCCTTTATACCCCACGAAGATAAGTAATTATGGTATGACAAGATAAACTGTTTGAACCTCGATGATGAGTGATTGTAACGGCGGTACCCCTACAGTAATTTTGTTAGCCAAATCATGTATTTAGCAGTATCTGATAAGTTAATTATCCATGTTCCTACAATTATCCACGTCTGATAAACACTATATTTTCTTGTTCTTGAGTATTTTTTTAAAGAAGTATGAACGTTTAGATTAGACCAAGGATTTATATAGACCAAGGATTTATATAGTAGGATAAATCCTTGATTAGACATTGTTTTAATCTAATTACCCCAAAAAATGAAAGAAACAAACAGCAAATTTACTTTCATTGATTAAGAAGTAAATATAACAGCAACATCATCTAAAAGTTGATTAAAACCTACGTTACTCATTTGCATTCTCATATAGATAAATACTATTTCATAAATTAAGAGCAATTAATAATTGTCACCTTGTTCATGCATACTGATTAAAGTATGCGAATATCAATTTCATTTACTATTTATACATGTATATGATTAATTGCGTAAAAATGGGGGGGGCGGTAGGTTCATGGTGTTTATTGCCACTTACAACAATATTTCAGTTATCTCGTGACGGTCAGTTTTATTGGTGAAGGAAACCAGAGTACACGGAGAAAACCACAAACCTGTTACAAGTCACTGACAAACTTTAGTGCATAATGTTGCATGAGTACACCTCGCCCACGGGATTCGAACTCGCAACTCTAGTGATGATAGGCACTGATTGCACACAGGTATTTGTAAATCCAACTACCATGTGATGTGATCACGACCCCCCCCCCCCCCC
>MJUT01000725.1:365084-383838 GCA_002080005.1 Gigantidas platifrons
AGACAATTTATGTCAATGGTAAGATTGGAAGTCCTTGGTTATCTGCCCAGGATATCAACCTTGTTTGACTTTTGATGAAAAAACATCAGTTTCATCTAGTTACAATGACTATAATTGTTTCAAAATATGTTTTTGTCGAAAAATTACATTTATTAATATGCCTTTGCCTCTCATTTAGCAAGCATGGTGGCGATTATTAACAAACCAGAGGCTCACAAGAGCCTGTGTCGTTCACCTGGTTATAAAAAGAACCAATTGGTCCTATGTAAAAACTATGCCCTGCAGTGGTAGTCATCTTGGAATTCCGATCAACATATAAATAAAAAACACGAAGTTTGTAAAGGACCTTCCAATGATTGATGCACAGTTTAGGCTCAAGCAGTGCAATAGCTTCAGAGAAGAACATATTTCTGTATTTTCCCCTGTGTTAATACTATGACCTGTGGTGGCAGCCATCTTGGATTTCCGATCGGCGCAAAAAACCCAAACTTTGTAGAGGACCTTCCAATGATCATTCCTGAGCAGTTTGGTTTCAATTGTATAAGTGGTTTCAGAGAAGAAACGTCTTGAAACATTTTTCCCATAGGGTCCAATGTTAAACTAAGTCCTGCTGTAGCCGCCATTTTGAATTTCATATCGGAACAGAAAACCTAAAGTTTGTAGAGAACCATCCAATGAACATTCATGTACAGTTTGGCTTTAATCATATTTGTAGTTTCTGAGAAGAAGGCATTTGAACATTTTCCCATAGGGTCCAATGTTAATCTATGTCCTGCGGTGGCGGCCATCTTGGATTTTCGATCGGCATAAAAAATAGAGAGTTTGTAGAGGACCTTCCAATGATCATTCCTGGGCAGTTTGGTTTCAATTGTCTAAGTGGTTTCAGAGAAGAGATGTTTTGAAACATTTTTCCCATAGGGTCCAATGTTAAACTAAGTCCTGCCGTAGCCGCCATTTTGAATTTCATATCGGAACAGAAAACCTAAAGTTTGTAGAGAACCTTCCAATGAACATTCATGTACAGTTTGGCTTTAATCATATTTGTAGTTTCTGAGAAGAAGGCATTTGAACATTTTGCCATAGGGTCCAATGTTAATCTATGTCCTGCGGTGGTGACCATCTTGGATTTCCGATCGGCATAAAAAAATAGAAAGTTTGTAGAGGACCTTGCAATGATCATTCCTGGGTAGTATGGTTTCAATTGTCCAAGTGGTTTCAGAGAAGAAGTGTTTTGAAACATTTTTCCCATAGCATCCAATGTTAAACTAAGTCCTGCCGTAGCCGCCATGTTGAATTTCATATCGGAACAGAAAACCTAAAGTTTGTAGAGAACCATCCAATGAACATTCATGTATAGTTTGGCTTTAATCATTTGAACATTTTCCCATAGGGTCCAATGTTAATCTATGTCCTGCTGTGGCGGTCATCTTGGATTTCCGATCGGCATAAAAAATAGAGAGTTTGTAGAGGATCTTCCAATGATCATTCCTGGGCAGTTTGATTTCAATTGTCCAAGTGGTTTCAGAGAAGAAGTGTTTTGAAACATTTTTCCCATAGCGTCCAATGTTAAACTAAGTTCTGCCGTAGCCGCCATTTTGAATTTCATATCGGAACAAAAAACCTAAAGTTTGTAGAGGACCATCCAATAAACATTCATGTACAGTTTGGCTTTCATAATATTTGTAGTTTCTGAGAAGAAGGCATTTGAACATTTTCCCATATGGTCCAATATTAATCTATGTCCTGCGGTGGCGGCCATCTTGGATTTCCGATCGGCATGAAAAAAGAAAGTTTGTAGAGGATCTTCCAATGATCATTCCTGGGCAGTTTGATTTCATTTGTCCAAGTGGTTTTAGAGAAGAAGTGTTTTGAAACATTTTTCCCATAGGGTCCAATGTTAAACTAAGTCCTGCCGTAGCCGCCATTTTGAATTTCATATCGGAACAAAAAACCTAAAGTTTGTAGAGGATCATCCAATGAACATTCATGTACAGTTTGGCTTTAATCATATTTGTAGTTTCTGAGAAGAAGGAATTTGAACATTTTCCTATAGGATCCAATGTTAATATATGTCCTGTGGTGGTGGCCATCTTGGATTTCCGACCGGCATAAAAACAGAAACTTGGTAAAGGACATTCCAATGATTTTCATTTACAGGTTGGGTTCAGTCAGTTCATTAGTTTCAGAGAAGAAGATCTTTGAAATTTCAGCCAATCAGAGCATATTATTGGCCCTGGCAGCCATGTTGAATATCCGACTGGAACGAAAAACAGAAACTTTGTAGAGGACCATACAAGGAACATTCCTGCTAAATTTGGTTCCAATTGGCCCAATGGTTTCTGAGAAGAAGCTTGAAATGTGAAAAGTTTACAGACGACAGACGACGGACACCAAGTGATGGCAATAGTTCACCTGTACCTGGTCCAGGTGAACTAAAAATGTTTCTAATTTCTACAAAGGAAAACGACCTTGGTGGTGTAATGTTTAGCATATTCGCCTGGAGCGAGTTCGAGCTTCGATTGGGGCAAACCAACAACTTCAGAATTGATATTTGCTGCTTGAATGGAGTGGTTTATATACCTATAGACTGTTGTTTCAGTGAGCTTCAAAATAACAATCCAACTAAGTTTGGTGGTCTAGTGCAAAGTGGACATCATCATCATCATCATATAGAAATGTAACTTTTTCTCGGCCTGTTATATCTGAAAAATATCTCACTTGGTATACCTCGGGAAAATAAGCTTTTCTCAATTTAATAATTATGGATATTAACTTCTCATGAAGGACATAACTGTATTATTATGCTGAACTAATATGAGGGAAATAACTAGTTATTGGTTCGACGTGCAAAAGCGCGCCAATTCCAAACAGTTATTTTGTGAGCACGTGCAGATTCCCTCACAGTTATTTGACCTACGTGCAGTTTGCCGCGGGCATAATGAGTTATTTCTTGTTCCATGGAATAAAACTTTAAAATATCTTAATTATTTCTTGCTTGGTTTCTGTAGTAAAGTATAATAACAACAATAGCTCATTCCTCTTCAAATGAATGTTTCAAAATCGTCATCAAATTCGAAACACCCCGAAGGATCCTTGGGCAATCCGCAACAGGGTACACCTCAGAAATGAACACCAGCTTGTATATATGGACAATATACAGAACTCGTCCTCCATATGTTATTGACTTCTTGATTGGAAAGTGTGACTATCCTGGTAAAAGACAATGTATACCATCTCCAAATGAGCAACAGCTTATATTTGTGGTCAGTTGTTATGTACAAATGTATATAGCGAGTAAATTTACTCGCAAACCCGCTAATATGATATGTAAACCTTGGTGTATTTGAGCTATTTTTATAATTATCTCTGTTTCATTCAAAATATGATGTTTGGGTTCAATATAGGGGTAAGCATAAAGTTCTATTAAATACAATAATTTGTATATTTAAATGGAATATTTGGAGGACAACAAAAAAAGTTAAAAGGACAAAATTCATATCAAGCAAGATGTACTATGTGATATACGGAAGTAGACATAAAAGGCTGAACTTAAAATTTTGCTAGAGGCCAATTAATTGTAGAGATACAATAGATAGAACCAAATTCTTAACCTCCCCTATCAGTTATAATATCCAAAGTATAAATACATGTATATAAATGTTGAAGTTATCATAAAATGCCTTATAGATTGAATTACAGATTGGTTATAAAATTATAACTTAATTGTATTTTTCAGATGGAAAAAATTGCACGTTAATCAATATCTTGCAAGCCCGAGGTAAGAGCTAAAAACAAACTATATTTATCCTCGGTTTTCACACATCAGCACATTTTTCTTGATAATTGATAAAAATCAGTGCACCTATAGGTCGCCAGCTATTTTCGTGCAAGTTGAAGACAAAAGTAAACAGTACGAATCCCTTTCCCCCCAATACTGGATGGAAATGTTAGCAAATCGTTAACAAAAATGTATACAAAGTATTATATTATATCAAAGGTATATGAAATGTGAGTATACTCGAGCTCTTAACCAAAGGAAAACTATGCACTAGTAGTACTGTGAATAAAACCATTACTGAGGGTGCCAAATTGCAACAAAACAGTAGAGTAGCTGGAGGGGGCTGTCAGCCCATGCCGACACTTTTGGGTCTGCTGTATAAGCTTGTATAGGCTGTATTGAAATAAGAGAAGTTGAAGATACCAACTGGGCTAATCAGAAGCCTTAAATCGAAGACCATGTCATGTCCAAAAAGACAATGATCTACAAAACACTACACAAAAAGAGCAATCCCACTAAAAACTTAAGCCTACTCAGGTACTCCGGAAGGGTAAGCAGTTCCTGCCCCACTAGTGGCACCTGGGGCCCGGGTGGCTCAATGAGTTAGGTCGCTGGATCTAACACACATTCGCAAATGATAAAGTTTACCAGTTGCTTGCCCATGGTCGGTGGTTCTCTCCGGCTTCCTCCACCACTAAAACTGGTCACCATGATATAGCTGAAATATTGTTGAAAAGTGGCGTTAAACACCAAAAACCAAATCAAATCAAATCACTAGTGGCACCCATCGTATTACTCTTGTTACAAAAACCTGTCGATAAGTCAAAAATGAGGAAAGGAGCAGATTGTGATTAAGACAAAAAGAACATATCTTTGGTCATTGACACAGATATTCCGTAACGATTTCAACCAAATCATGGAGGCGACTTTCAAAGTGATTACTTTAACTTAACCACTGGAACCCTTGGTTCAGTAGCTTCCTTGTTAGCAGCACTTGACATTTGAGAAAGACATTGACAACCTTACCTGCAACCCACTGTCTAGTGGTTAGACATGATCCTACCAAGTATCATTAATATCCTTCTTGTAATTAAATAGTTCCCAGTCAATCAAAATGTGTTGACAACTTTTTACCATGTGTACATTTGAACTAAGTGTATGACCTTAATTTCCTGAAAACATGCAAGCCTTATTCTTTACACACCATACTGTAATGGGCTACATCATGCCAACAAGTATCATTAATATCCTTTAAGGCATTCTAAGATTCTGAACACCATACAATGTGCTGACAACTTCAACTTACACAAACAGACAAGCAGCTAGACAGAGAGACGTTAGGGGAGGGTTGGGATCCCATTAACCGATTTAACACTGCCAAATTTGTGTGCCTATCCCAAGCCAGGGCCTGAATTTCCAAAGTAAAATGACATTGTCTTTTCAGTGATGTCAGTTGAGAGGTGATTGTTCATTTAGTTGATATTTGTGAAACTGTTAAACTTCTTTTCACAAGAGGGACAGACAAGGCGCTTTTAACAGTATCAATTAACATTTAATAGTATCAATAACAATGCAATGTGATAACGACTGCATACTCATCCCCACATATTTTAAGCTGAGCAGTTTTGATAGTGCAACAGTCTTTTAATCAAAAGTTTATTTACACTATAACACTGTAGGTAAGAAACTATTATCCCTAATTTTTCGACAACGATTTATAGTGTCGAAAGGACATTATGCTACGCCAAATAATATGATCAACTTCACATCATGACTAAACATCCTACCAATGACCTATGCATTCACAAAGTATAACTATATTGATAATGCATGAAAAAGTTATGGTCCCATAACTCCTACAAAACATCCAATCAAAATGGCAGGATAACATGATTGACTACACATCATGACCAATTATCCTACCTAATATGAAAGCTATGCGCCAAAAGACCTAAGAGGAATTGTGTTCACAAAATAAAACTATATTGAAAATACATGAAAAGTCCCATAACACCTACAAAAATCATTAAATCAAAATGGCAGGATAATATGATCAACTACACAGGAACAGGACATAAGCCCTAGGACAAAAGCCCCCCATAATGAAATAATGATAGAATCTTATTACATGTTTGTTTTAATATTGATGTTGATATTTAAGATATCTTAAAGATTAAATTTCACTCCTAATAAAAAAAAAGGAGGAGTGGGGGGATTAATACAAAAAATTAAAATATTGTAAAAACATATTTTTTCATTGTTATGGTCATTTATAAATTGTATGTAACATAAATATGCAATTTTCCTTTGATTTTTTTATGCAGTAATCAACTTAAAAATAGTGGACTTTTACAAACCATGGTCTAACATGAAAATCATGGAATAACATCAAGATATTGATGTTATTCCATGATTTTGCAGACCTTGACGAAAGCACCCAATATTGATTTCTGTTACAAACCATATATACCATGGATCTTACTCATGAACTTATTTAAACCAACTCATCCTTCAGATTCGTTGGTTTAAATCAGTTAATTCGAAAGATCCATGGTATATATAATACATGTAAATAAAAAAAACTCTGTTTAATTGTTTAAATTGAAATTAATCATGTAAAGTTAATCAGAAATTGTTTTTATTGATAAACAATTTTTATTACATTTATAGCCTTTGAAGTTATTAAAAGTAATAAGTGAGTTATTTTCTCATCCTGTTTGATATACCATAATGATTTTTTAAGATAAAACTATTTTATTATTTTATTTTTACTTTCTTTGATGAGGGTTATTATAATTCTTAAACAAATACAAAAAATGTATTTCAATTATTTATGATATCTTCAAGTTCCAATACATTTTGTAATACAAAAAAAATGTAACTTATTATGAAAAATGGTATTCAAAAATAATGTTAACCCATAAATAGAAGTACAATAAGTCCAAAATGTGTGCAAAGATACAAATATATAAATAACTTGTACAATTCATTATTGGGGGAGGGGTGTCATGGGGCTTTTGTCCTAGACCCCAACTACACATCAAGACAAATTGTCCAACAAATCACAAATAATGTTGAGGATTAACCATGTAACATTTGAATTCACTTTAATTCCATTTTCTCTAGTGATTTCATCGAAGAATTGAAATGTGACAAACTAATGGACGTTTGATTAATGACACCAACCACAACAACAATAAAGTAACATACTAATGACTATATCTAACATAGACCTTTGTTCTAGATGGGCTTAAAATATTTATATAATCTTTTAATTTTGTATGTTTATTTTACTAAAAGACACAAATAATGTATTCGGCCTGCACATCAACATTTTTTTCAACATACCAAAAAATATGTGTTCTTTTATCAATATCATAAATTACACATGTAACTAATGTTGTTTTTAAAGTCGGTCTTAAGATTCAGTGCTCCAACTTTTCTTGTAGATGATTATATTCTGTCAAGAAAGAATTGTGAGCAAAGTATTCTATGTGTGAAGGCCTCATATATCTGCCTCTGATATTATAGTATAATGGTTCATTGTACAACATGCCAGTTTTCCAGCCAGGTACATCTTTCATCAAGTCATTCTCATAGTCCCTATTTTTCCTCCAGTGTCTCATCATACTGAAATAAAAAGGAAAAATAAGAAAAATATGATCACAGTGTCAAATGGTAATATCAGTTAAATTAAAATCACATAATGTCTCACTTGCTACTCTTACGGATATCTTGTGGCATGTGAGATCTAGGAAACCCCCATTACAGGTCATATCGAGTAACCCTATGTCATGACCTTTACAGTCCAATGAAAATGACACCTGACAGACTATTAAAGTTTTATAATTCAAAATAAAATTGCTTTCTTTGTTTCGAGCATTCAGATTGGTCGAAAAAAGTATTCATCATATCATTAAATATTCATATCATAGGATCACTCGCAATGCGTTTTTTTCAGATCTCCCACATTGTCACACATCAGTAAAAATGAGCATATGTGAGAAATGTGATTTTAATCAGATTGACTACAAGAGTTGATTGACTGATTGTCATGACTTGTTCTTTTAGCAGTACTGCACCTATATTCATAACAAGAAAATGGTTGATTGATTGATTGATGTTTAATGTCTAGCGAGCAATTTTTCAGCTATATTCAGGACGAGAATAATTTAAATGCCACGGGACTCGACACAAGGAAATGTGATGGGTAGGGACGGAGAATTTTGCCAGTGCAACAGGTCTCCTATGGACCACTCATCATGAGCATAATGCTCATGAGCTGTTACACTGGGTTCTTTAACGTGCGAAGAGGGTGGCAATCTCTCAACACGGGACCTCGGTTTTATTTACGTCTCATCCGAAGGACGGGTTGGTTGTCAATTTATACATCCCGCACAACCGATGGATGCCCCTTCAAGCCGAAGAAGCTCTCTGTCTCATTTCTATACCCCGGGGTTGACCCCTTTAGAGGACTAGTGCCTCTAGGATGGAGAAACCTGGTGCCTATTCTACCCCCGGCACACCCTCTGGAAAATGGTTATTAACAATAAATCTGAAAGTTAATTAAGAAAACTATCAAAACAAAGTTCTGCTGTAATTTTAATATCAGAACAAACAGGGATACAGTTTGCAAAAACAATTATCTGCTCTTGGACTGAAAATCAAAAGTCTGATTGATTATGTTTTTCCCTGTGACACTTAAATAATACTTATAGTTTTACTAAAATTAGCATCCAATACATACTCATATGATTAGGGATCTTCATTTGTACAAATCTAAATCCACATATTAAAATGATGCTGAATATTTATAAAAACATTTTGTCAGAAACAATTTCCATGAATAACTTAATTCTACCCCCTTTAGTTCCCCTACTAGCCCCTTCATGTGAAAGATCAACTTCACTTGTACAAATCTGAATCTCCTCTTCCAAAAGATCCAATCGTTCCATTACATTGAGTAGCTTTGCAGAAAATTTAATTGTGAAAAAATTAAGGTCAACAATCGATAGATACTACCGCGTAATAACTAACTTGGCCTCTGGCTGGATAACATTATAAATATTCTTTTTAGGCCACATTCTACTAAATCAAATTTATCCTGCTCTGATTGTAATTGAGAAGTCAAATTACATAGACTGGATAAATGTGTTATATACAGTGACATAACAAATACAGCTTTTCTGATACTTGATTTATGTAGAGCGACACAAAAAATGGTAACGATATAAACTCAGACATGTTGGAGGGCACCACTGAAAATTATTAGAACGATACTTGTTTCTGTTCTTTTCAATTTTTGCATGTTTAATTATAATTTCTACTGAGCACAGCATAGAAATTTAAAATGGTTAATCAAAATGAATTTTGTAACCTTTACGCTTTTAATAAACCAATCGATGTGTAATAGATAGTTGATTGGCTTAGCATTTCAGATTATAAACTGATAACTGATTCTGATATTTAACAGATTGCCAAAAAAATACTACCCTGATACATCTTTATACAATAAAGTTTGTCATGATTTGCTGCAGATCGGTAGTTTTCCCTTGTTTCCTCCACATATACCAAACAGACTGCCACAAGATAACTGATATATTGTTGAAAGTGGTGTTAAATACCAATAACTCTAACTGTATAATAAAAAGATCTAATTGCAACTGAGAAAGATACATCCCCACCCCCACAGTTTTACTAAAGTAACAATTTCTTACTGTCTGTGCTGTTCTGCTAATATGATTGGCTTTACAGCATATCTAGAATCCATCATTTCTATTTTCCTCATTCTGTAAAGTAAAATATTGAAAAATTGACTGTTGGTTATTTACATTAAAATATTATGACTGCTAATACAAATTGTTAGTAGTAATGTGATCAGAACTGCCTCTACACTTTTTGAATCTTAGAAACAAATGACAGTTACAACACATTTGATCAATTTATTTTTAAAAGACCATCAATCCCTGCAAAGTTTCAGGTTTGGTTTAATTTAGTTCTGTGGTTTCAGATGAGAAGATTTAAATGTGACGATGGACTGACTCCAATTGATGGCAAAAGTGCACATGGCCTGCCAGGTAAGCTAAAAACCTGAAAACCACTAAGTTTTGTGAAACTCTCCACCTAATATTATTAAAAATTAAACTTGAGCATAAGGTGTAAACGACAAATTTGTGACGTATCTTGTACTCATTGAAATTAAACTGATGGGGTGTTTGGCCAAAGTGAGGGGGTAAAATACTCTCCTTATTTGGAGCACTGTTTAGTATTACCATTATTGATATGCACATGATCATATCATTCATATGTACTAAAATGTATTGATCAATACTGATAAGTTGATCATGTGTACTAAAATGTACAAATAATAATGTGCTCATATGCACTATAATGCTCCAAATACTGATGTGATCATGCATACATGTGATAAGGTCCTGGAGCTCATCCTGGAGATTGTCTTGAATATCAGGGAGATTAGGCATTTTTGAGATTGATATCAGGGAGATATTTTATCGACATTTTTATCGACGTAAGAAACCAACTTTTGAATATTGTTTGTTAATTTAAGTAAGTAAATATTTATTGGCATATATCATAAAATACAGTTTAAACTCCGAAAAATGGTCAGCAACAAGAAATGGCAAATTATGCTCGGCAACGAAATATGTGAACATAATTTCTGCTTTGGTTACATTTTCATCCAAAGAAGTCACAGTCTTTTGGAAAATGTCACTTAGTTTTTTTACATTCATAACGCTGGTTGAATTATTCTTGTGAACAGTTCCACTTATGTGTCTTGTCAAATCATATCGCCCCCCAGCTGCAACACTAAAGTTTGCTTTGCATAACTTGCAAAATGCAAAAGAATCTCCTCTTTCACTAGATTCAATAAAATCAAATTCCGTTTTCCATTTTTCCAGAAACTTTGAAGCATATTTTGTTTTTTTTATGAACGAATTTTTGGGAGACGAAAAATGACGCTTCCGAGAAGCCATATTTCTACAATTTTTAAAATGGCTTCAAATTAACTTGTATTTTATTGCTACACAAACAAAGTGATTAGATCTTACAACTTTTATTATTCTTGTCAAAACAGACTATCTATAATTTATTTAGCCGACTCGACCGTGTCGTTGACTGACAGCACCTGAGATACACATTTCAACATAGGAAACATGTGACCATAATCTAATTATATCGCCTAGGGGATTTCCAATAATTTACGATGTTTACACCATTGAATTTTGATTTTTTGCTTTTCATGGATATGCGGGGAGAAAATGGCTTGTATCTGGGAGTAGTTTTTTGTGGACTCGTTTGAGTGAGACTCCCACGCAATGCGGGTGCTATCACATGTATTAATACTGATCAATGTGCTCATGTGTACTAAGATGTAACAATACTGATGTGTTCATGTGTACTAAAATGCATCAATTTCGATGTACTAACATGTACCAATACTAATGTGCCCATATGACGATGATACATGTTTTTTTTGCATGTACTAAAATGTACCAATACTGATGTGTACTAAAATGTTCAAATACATGATGTGTCCATATACATGTATGTACTCAAATGTAGCAATATTGAGTTGCTCATGTGTACTAAAATGTTCCAATATTAATGTGCTCATGTGTACTAAAATGTATCATACTGACCTCCATAAAGAATACTGTTGATACCAAATATACCACATAGCAGTAGTTATACCAGCATATAATCCAAATTTTGTGTAAACTATAAAATAAGGGAAAAAAAAGACAAATCATAGAAAAAATTGGATTGTGTCAGATAATATATCAAAATGTACTTAATTAGAATATCAATGCAAATCACATACAAAAATGTAGCTTAAAAAAAGAACTCAGAAATAAGAGAATAACTTTCCTACTCTACATTTTGCCTGATCAAAGTCAAGTTTTTAATGAGGTTGGTTTTGCTCAGTCTGACTGTCAATATTTATTTTTCTGTGTAGTGTTTTGTAGATCATTGTTTGTTCTTTTGTCCATTTTCTATTTGCAATTGTGTTGTCTGTCGTTCTTAGATATATGGCTTCTGATGACCCCTTTGATATCTTAGATTTACGGCTTCTGATTACCCCTTTGGTATCTTAGATTTATGGCTTCTGATGACCCCTTTGATATCTTAGATATATGGCATCTGATGACCCCTTTGGTATCTTAGATATATGGCTTCTGATTACCCCTTTGGTATCTTAGATATATGGCTTCTGATGACCCCTTTGGTATCTTAGATATATGGCTTCTGATTACCCCTTTGATATCTTAGATATATGGCTTCTGATTACCCCTTTGATATCTTAGATTTACGGCTTCTGATTACCCCTTTGATATCTTAGATTTACGACTTCTGATTACCCCTTTGATATCTTAGATTTACGGCTTCTGATTACCCCTTTGATATCTTAGATTTATGGCTTCTGATTACCCCTTTGGTATCTTAGATATATGGCTTCTGATGACCCCTTTGGTATCTTCAAACTTTTCTTTCTTACGTTTTTCTTCACATCTTCCATTACAATGCTTTGCATAGCATTTCTGGATGCTTATAGAGATTGTTGTCAAATATCTGTTTTAGTGTTTGTTTTTGATAAAAATAAATAAAGATTGATGAAATGGTACCATAATGTCATTAACTTCTGTGATAATACACTAGTAATGAAAAAAAAAAAAACAATAGCATTCCAGTAGTCATGATATTCATATTTTAACTGGAAAGCTTCTACAATTCTTTAGTTAATTGCTTGATATATTCAGAAAAATGAATGCCTATTGAATAATTTTAAAATTATGCTTGTAGATAATTTTTCCCAAAGCTGTATTAATCAATTTTGAAAACATTTATATTGTTAATGTCGCATACATTTTAGAATATAACATATACTAAAGGGACTGGTCATGGCAGATATCATATGCAGAACAACACTTAGTCATAATATAAAGTAAAAGCACAATAGGAATATACATTTTTATGTTGTGAACTTGTGATATGCAGTAAAGGTACTGTGAAAAAAACAAAAATTTTATTTTAACCTCGGTTACCTGCATTTTAGCAACAACTTAAAATCACATAATTTTCTCATACGAAAACTTTTAGGAAGGACATTTTACTGGTGATTGCAGTGCTATCCAGTAATCTATTTTCAGCCAAACCGCAGTGAAAAATAACCAGGAAAATTTTCCCCAAATTTTTTGCATTCCCAAAAATAATTTTTTCGTGGAATCGAATAAGTGATAAACCACTGATTCTGACAGCGATTGTACTGACAAGTATTATAGTAAGTTTGTGCACCCATATTTTTTCAGATTCTGTTTCTAATGTAAACATTGGCTGCTACAGTAAGCTCACACCTACCAAATATTGTAACCGTTATTGACATTTGGTCCCAATTTTTGTATTCAAAGCATTCCATGACTGTTAAAATTTATCATTTTTAAATGGTGCTAGTTTCTATGTGTTTCATTTTATATCCATGCTTTTTGTTTACTCACATCAATATATATATATATTTGATACGACAACGTAACCCTCATTCGGATTCCACTTGTGCTCCATTTAGGGTTATGAATCGGTCCCCATTCAACGTATGGGAGCAGCGCCCGGAGTGACTCACACCGGGCAGTTTTTTATCCCAATTCCGTTGTAAACTTGTAAGTGGTTGGAAAAATTAACGGGGGTGAAAGATAAATATATTTAGGTAAACCTTGAGGTGTTAAGTAAACGCTGCATCAATCCATGGTAGATTTATATCCATCTGAAAATTTGAATGCATGAAATCTTCTTTCTGTCCCGACTTTTTGTTTACAAGTTGCTATTTCACGTGCACTTGCCTCGTTTTGGGGATATCCTTATTTGGATGATTGCCGTAAAATCGTAGTAAATTCGTAGTAAAAGTTTTCCATATTTGGCATTGAGATCCATTTTTGGATAGGCTCCGCCCATCGTGAGAGTCTACGTAAGGTGTCATGGCGGACAAGAAACAATTTTCGAATACGAAATAGATAGTGAAGGTAAAAACAGGTATTGCAACACTTATTTCGTATCACCATTACTTAAAAATTGTAGGGAATAATAAGTTATGACCAGATATGCAAACCGTAAGTTGAAATATTCACGGAAAGAAAATTTTAATTTGCTCCCATATGTTGAATGGGACCAATTCGTAACCCTAAATGGAGCACAAGCGGAATGAGGGTTACGTTATCGTATCTAATATGTAGATATGCTTTTAAATTATGCTGGTGCTACTGCTGTGTTTTAATTGCTTTCACATTTTAGTTTGGTTTTAAATTTCATGGAAAGATTTAAATATGACAGTGTTTTGGGTTTTTTTTAACAAATATTGTGTGCATGTTTTGTTTTATTGTTGGTATATATTATGTCGGATTTAAAAGCTTACTAGAGCTTGTGATACAATTGTTTGCTTCTTTCCAACTTTAAATAAAGCTTATTGTATTGCATTGATGTGTGCACAGACTTATAAATGCAAAGTCAAAGCGTGTCAACAATAACATCAACAAAAAATGTAGGGTATGTACATTTTTCAATTCGTTTTATTAGTTATTGTTCTTGTTATTTTAAATTTTTTACATCGATGAAAAGAAGAATGATTTATCTTTCGCTTGATACCAAATTCACATAGAGAAACATTTCTTTCCACAAAGTAGCCGGCCTCGGAATCGTTAGATGCTCAGAATTATAAAATATAATACGACACTGAAAGTGAAATATAAATTAAAATCGTTAGTGATGTTACAGTATTCAGTAATCTTTCTAAATTAAATAATTACCGCTCATTGGCTTCTTTGGTATTTGTCTTTCATAATGAATATTCCCATAGCCTCCAGCAGGAGGCATATCTTGAATATATCCCAACTTAGACATTTTGATTTTGGTCTTGAAGGTGACTAGACCAAAGGGACATAACCTATTGGCGAGTCCAAACTAATATAAGAATAATTTCTGGAACATACAAGAATAGTTTCCGTTAATTACTTTTACTGTCGAACAACCGAAACAATTTTTTATTTGCCAATAAACATCACTCAAGATGAGCAGGATAACCACATCTATTACAATAGACAAATAAATAAAACCAAGGATAATTCCTTGATAAAACATTAAACAGGAGATAAATACTATTTCTTATTGTATTTTTTTCTTTTCTTTCTCAGTCCCTTTATCGCATCGCAATCGGAACAATGGCATAATCTCAGTCAAACTGTTGAAGTAGGTAATTATTTGGTAGAAGTAGAAGTAGAAGTAGAAGTATGTCATTTGTAGGCCTAAATGATTTTCTTGAATAGAAAAATCAAGAAAATCACATTATGGAGGCATGTTTTCTTGATCTAGTAAGTTATTCGATGTGGCTATTTGTCCGGACCCGGACAAATAGTCTATGGGCTATTCGTCCAGACCCGGACAAATTATAGCCTATACATCATGTTTTGGCTATTTGTCCGGACCTTTAATGTACTTAGAAATAGAACTGAAAAATATGACATCTAATAGAAATAATTTAATATTAGATAAATATGTACACTTTACATTGTTTTAATACAATTATATGTGTACTGTCTTTAATTCAATAAATATTAAAAAGTTGTGGAAAATCTACATATGAAAAGTACAGTTCTCTTAATTGATTACACAAACTTGCATGTGAAATGTACACAAAATTTACTCTTTGCAAAATGAGCAAATCCAAAACTTCGATTTTGGAGGATTTTTACATTTTCAATACATCAACTACTGCCATATATGCTCTAGGGTATATAGGATTAAATTGATAAAAACTGGTGAACAAGATTACACGTACATGTACTAGTTTTTGAAAGTTAATTTGGTTTAATTGAATGATGATTATAATAATTATTATTTTATTATTATTATTATTGTTATTATTATTATTATTATTATTATTATTATTATTATTATTATTATTATTTTGCTTAATATAAGCATATTTCAATGCATACACCTGTCTAGTTGAGGAGTGTTATTTATTCTGTGTTTTGATTTCTTTCCTTACTTTTACTTATATATTCAATAATAGCCTTTAGAGTTATTATATTATGGATTTTGTATGTTTCCATTAATTTATGCCACCAAAGAAATTACTTGTATTAAAAAAAATCCCACTTTTTTCACACATAATGATAAATCATAACATTTCATAGCTAGGAACATAACAAATTCACTTATCAAGTCCGGACAAATAGCCATGCAGTGTAAGAGGTATAAGCTATTTGTCCGGGTTCGGACGAATAGCATGCAAGCTATTTGTCCGGGTCCGGACGAAAAGCCCACAAGCTAAATAGCCACGGCCTAAGTTATTAACCAGATTGTAAGACCCCCCTCCCAGAGGGTGTGCCGGGGGTAGAATAGGCACCAGGTTTCTCCGTCCTAGAGTCACTAGTCCTCTAAAAGGGGTCAACCCCGCGGGAACCTCCGGGTATAGAAATGGGACCGAGAGCTTCTTCGGCTTGAAGGGACGTCCGTCGGTTGTGCGGGACGTATAAATTGACAACCAACCCGTCCTTCGGATGAGACGTAAATAAAACCGAAGTCCCGTGTTGAGAGATTGCCACCCTCTTCGCACGTTAAAGAACCCAGTGTAACAGCTCATTATGAGCATTATGCTCATGAGTGGTCCATAGGAGACCTGTTGCACTGGCAAAATTCTCCGTCCCTACCCATCACATTTCCTTGTTTCGAATCCCGTGGCGTTTAAATTATTTTCGTCCTGAATATAGCTGAAAAATTGCTCGCTGGACGTTAAACATCAATCAATCAATCAATAAATCAACCAGATTGTCCGCTATTATTCAGTATAGCCAATTTAATGCAAGTTTCCTATACTGAAGAATGTGGAATACAGACGTAGATATCAGATTTAGTGCGCCCGACGCGTTTTTAAAGTGGGAGCATTAAAACCAAAGGATCTAAGGAGGATAGCCAAAATCGGATAATATCACCTATGAATATAATCCTTAAATTACCTACCATTGGTAGTATGATGACTCGGTTCTGATTGTAATAATATGATCATGGAGTGTTGTGAATAACAAAACCGTTGCTGGTTGAAATCCTACCATTGGTAGTATGATGACTCGGTTCTGATTGTAATAATATGATCATGCAGTGTTGTGAATAACAAAACCGTTGCTGGTTGAAATCCTACCACTGGTAGTATGATGACTCGATTCTGATTGTAATAATATGATCATGCAGTGTTGTGAATAACAAAACCGTTGCTGGTTGAAATCCTACCATTGGTAGTATGATGACTCGGTTCTGATTGTAATAATATGATCATGCAGTGTTGTGAATAACAAAACCGTTGCTGGTTGAAATATCTACGTCTCATTCGTGTTTACAACGAGGGTCAGTGAAGAGATTTAAAGTGAACAATTCGACGTTTTCAAGTTTAGTTTTTGCTGCTGATGACATTGACGATTTTTAAGTCGTGTTTGTGAGGAAAATTGGACCAAAGAAAACCACAACTTCTTTTGGTTCTAGATGTCCTTCTAATGCAATTCCTTGTTTAAAGTGTTTTAAAATGAAAAATGCATTTGTCCAGATTATTATTGTCTTTTTATAGTTATTTATTGACCTGTCAACTCGGCGTGACCTTGTTAAATATTCATCAGAAAGTATTCTTTACTCCACATTATTTTCCAGTCAGTTTGTATTTTGTCATATACATTAAATCAAATTTCTATTTTAAAAATCAGAGCAAAGTGGTCCTAGCTAACTCTTAGTATACTGTAGATACCATGCTGTCATTTAGAAATAACCTTCATATGGAGTATAACATTTATCAGCTATAGTTCGTTCTGCACTGAAATTTGAAATAATGATGATCTAAAAGATGACCAAGATACTTTAATAATTAAACAGGACATCTCAAATAAATTAGGCTAAACCTTTTCATAAAGCTCTTCTACTGAAAATTAGCATCCATAATTTCAAAAAATTTAAAAGTAAAAAGAAAAGAACAAAATTAAATTTTTAATCAAGGAATTTGGAGGAATATAACCGCCGTTTTTCATAAGATGACTTGAGAAAATCGTTGAACATGGAACTGCATGTATCAACTTCTCAAACACATTCCTGAATCGGCACTCCAACGCTCTTTTAGAACTTATGAATGGCTTTTGGGAAACAGATGACTTGCTATCAATTTGTAAATTAGCTAATTCTAAGACCTGGTAAAGACCATTCAGAACCGTCTATTTATCGGCAATAATTAGTTGCGTTTGCAAAACCATTGAAAGGATAATCAATGCTCGTCTTGTATGGTGTCTTGAATCCAATGGACTATTGTCCAATATACAATGTGGATTCCATCAGATCAAGATAGAAGCACTAAAGATAATCTTGTTCGTTTTGAAACGTTTTGCCAAAAAGGAACATGATGTATCTTATCTTTTCCGACATTGAAAAAGCATAAGACACAACATTGAAAATACGACAGTTTGAAAGACCTCTATGATATAGGGTTGAAAGGTAACTTACCTAGATGTACTTCGAGTTTTCTATCTGAAAGAGAAATTAAGATCAGAGTTAATTCAGCTTATTCTGCCATCCACGAGGAGCATCCTCTCTGTTACATTATTTAACAGCCTTGTTGAAGCTTTAAATGATAACATTAAGGTTTTTTTTGTTGTTGATTGCTTCCTGATAAAGATATGAACATATTGAGAGGCAATTACAACTACAATGTACAGTGTATGTCCAAACAAAATAGAAAAATGTACAATGGAGAATGGATTCTCGTATCTCCTCTTGGCTAATTTCTCATACCTCAGTCATAGGTGACCTTAGCTCAATTTGGCTATCCTGCTTAAATTTAGTCCCTTTGGTGTTATTGCTCTAGAAGAGTTTTGAATTATTTGGCTTTCAAGTCTGTCGGTTTTGAACATACCTCATGAAGGTTATTCCAGTAAC
>MJUT01000725.1:386889-425111 GCA_002080005.1 Gigantidas platifrons
AGATACACTTACATACCAAACCTAGTTTCAATCTGACTTTTCATTCACAAGTTATCATCTGGAAACCAAACACACCGACGGACGGACGACACCCATTTCTATAGTCCCCTTCGACGAAGCGTCGGGGGACAAAAAGATGGGGAAAATATTCAAGAAAGAGCACAGAAATTTATAAATAATGAAAAGCATTCCACAATATGAAGAATTTTTGGATAGATCTTCTTTAAAACTAGAGAAAGTTGATCTGGTGATCACAGATACCCCCGCATTCCAAATTATGAAATTTTTATTCAGAAACCTTTAAAGTCCCTATCTTCTAAGAGAAAAAGGGACATAACTTATGAACGGTTAATGTGAAATACACCGTAATCAAACTTAACCTGTATTTAGTGGTCCACAGCATTGTGTTAAAGTTTGAAAATATTTGGTTGAGCCATACTTTAAATACCATACGGAAACCTAAAAAGTCCCTATTTTCTAAGAGAAAAAGGGCCATAACTCAGGAACGGTAAATGTGAAATACACCGTAATCGAACTTAACATGTATTTAGTAGTCCACAGCATTGTGTTAAAGTTGGAAAAGATTTGGTTGAGCCATACTTTAAATACCATCCGGAAACCTAAAAAGTCCCTATTTTCTAAGAGAAAAAGGGCGATAACTCAGGAATGGTAAATGTGAAATACACCGTAATGGAAATTGACCTGTATTTAATGGTCTACAGCATTGTGTTAAAGTTTGAAAAGATTTGGTTGAGCGGTACTTTAAATATCATTCGGAAACCTAAAAAGTCCCTATTTTCTAAGAGAAAACGGGCTATAACTCAGGAACGGTAAATGTGAAATACACTGTAATAGAACTTAACCTGTATTTAATGGTCCACAGCATTGTGTTAAAGTTTGAAAAGATTTGTTTGAGCTATGCTTTAAATATCACCCGGAAACCTAAAAAGTCCCTATTTTCTAAGAGAAAAANACAGCATTGTGTTAAAGTTTGAAAAGATTTGGTTGAGCCATACTTTAAATATCATCCGGAAACCTAAAAAGTCCCTATTTTCTCAGAGAAAAAGGGTCATAACTCAGGAACTGTAAATATGAAATACACCGTAATCAAACTTGACCTGTGTTTAATGGTCCATAGCATTGTTTTAAAGTTTGAAAAGATTTGGTTGAGCGGTACTTTAATTATCATCCGGAAACCAAAAGTGTGACGGACGGACGAACGGACATGAGGATCCCTATATACCCCCGACTCTCGTCGAGCGGTGGTATAAAAAAGTATGGTGTACACACACAATAGCTATTGTAACATAAGGAAAGCCCTCTATATTTACACGATCTTGAAGCTTTAAAAATAATAAATATAATTTTGGGTACAGCAATACAGCACACATACCAACAATAATTACTACCTGATTAGATATAATGCTTCAAAAACTAGGAATATGCTGCTACATTTTTGTAGACCATTTCAGGAAACAAACATCTTTCTAACAATTCAAGAGTTTAATAAACTCGTGGAATTACAGATCATGCCACAACAGCTTCTGTGCATGCTTTTTAGATTATTTACACGCTTTTCGCTCTCTCTTTTAAGAAGAGTTTGAATATACCAAAGGGGTCGAATTCCGTAAATAAAGGACAAACAACACAATGATCAAACGAAAAAGGGCAAACACCTGAAAATTTATCGATAATACACTAGACAGTAAACTAATAATCGAGCAACACGAACTACTCTAAAACCGGGGAGTGACCTCGGATACCCCTGAATGGTAAGCAATTCCTGCTCCACTGGTGGCATCCGTAGTGTTACTCTAGTTACAAACCAGGTGACATGTCGTGAATGAGGAAAGGACCAGGAAGTGCTTATGACAAGTGGAACATATCAGAGGTCTTTTTTAACACAGATTCCGTAAGGGATAATCAAGTCATGGTAGCGACTGTTAAACTTTCGAAGTGATAACTTCAAATTAACCAATAGGAACCCTTGGTTCAGTATCTTCTGTGTTAGCAGCAACCCTCTATCAAAGAAATCCTTATAGGAACCATGATAAGCTCTATAAATGGAAAGTTCACAATGGGAAAATTGAAATCATCTCTTTTGTCGTAAGTTTCTTCTCGATCTGTGTATCATGCTTAGACTGTTCAGTTGGTTTTAGCAACTCAATTGTATCCCACACACATGCAGATATTCCATGGAATTCATCTGCACTAGAGCACAACTATTAGCATTACTATAATTTTTCTAGAAAACAAATGTTAACCGTGTATTTCATCAACTAATGATTTAATGCTATTATATATATAACCATTATTCAACATTAAATAGTAAATATTAATGCCATAAAGTTCACACAGATTTCTACACAAATTCAGCTCAAAGCGCGTAATATCTTTTTCATAATATAAATTGACAACCAAATTATACATCTGTCGTGTGAAGTTATGTTATGGAGACATTTTAAAATAAAATTTGTTCTAGTACTACCCTGTATAGGGCTTCTAGCGGCAAAGTATTATCCCTTACCCTGCCTAAAATCGCATAATATTTTCTCATCAGTATTAGTCCGTGGGCTAGCATAACCCCCCGTACACCCCCACCTTCCATGTTAACATATTGTTTTAAGTCCTCCTATATATCCTCTCGAAGAAAAAACATGTTAGCATTGAAAATTTTGGGACGAACATGCCGTTTGAGGCTAATATTTACACCCTGTCGCAGCTTTTTGAGGATTTTTGATTTTTTTCAATTTTTGTCTTTGCGAGTATTAAATGTATACTAAACAGTCTTGAAAGTATATTAATATGGAATCAAATCAAAGCTTATAGTATGAACTTTCAATTGAATACAAGATATATGCACTTTGTGGGTATCAAATTTTGTCAGACGTGAAAAACCTACCCCTCCCCCTTCCTGAAATGACAAAAAAAGACATTTTTCCCCTTAAAAGTTTAGATGAAAAATATTTCTTACTAAACGGCGATCTTTTTTTATACTAAACCAAACAAATATATCACATTTAATAAATCAAGCACTAGTAATCCTTTGTGAAGTGATTTTTGTGGTAAAAATACTTGAAAAATGGGATATTTTCAATTTTGCAGATTTTTACAGGATTCTGTATATATCTTAATGTTACTAATAAAATAAAGGATACCGCATCATAATGACGGTTGATTTTTGTATCTGGGTACTATAATAATGTAAAAAGGGAATAGTTATGTTCCTTCTACCTACTGATTAACAAAACAATAGGAAAATATTAGCCCTTCCCCTCTAAAAAAACAAGTAAAATTTGATGAAACTCGGTTTATTTTCTTAGAAACATGGTCGGGCAGAGTGAAATTTTTATTTGCCCTGTAAGATCTTTCAATTCCTTATTTAAACAAATCATATGAACATCATCTAAGAGGGCTTAGAGGGGCCCGGGTGGCTCAATGAGTTAGGTCGCTGGATCTAACAGCTCATACAAGCCTATCACCAATACGGCGTGAGTTCGCGCCCGGCTTTGTAAATTACAAAAAGGGTGCACTCGACTCGCAGCCGCAAGTGATAAAGTTTGCCAGTTGCTTGCTCTTGGTCGGTGGTTCTCTGCGGGTACTCCGGTTTCCTCCACCACTGAAACTGGTCGCCATGATATAGCTGAAATATTGCTGAAAGTGGCGTTAAACACCAAAATTCAAATTCTAAGAGGGTTTAAATTCTACCAATGTCAGAAAACATGAAAAATGGGTGATTTCTGATTTTCATAATTTCTATAGAATATTCCTTATTGGCCAGGTTAAGCTGCTTTATGTGAATTTTTGTCCAATCAATATAGTTTTATCTGAATGCTGAATGCATTAGCATTTATTTGAAAATCATTAACCCTCATATATGCATATTATGATGCCCATTTTAGCCAAATTATATCCCTTCCTCTACTTGAAACTGGGACAAATATACATGATATACTCAATATTTCCATATTTCAGTTTTATTCTTCAACAAATGACCTGAACAGTGAGTATTGCAAATGGCCAAACAGTATTGAAAATTGGCGAAACAGTTATCATTAGTCTTCCTCTTCACCGTCAATCAACGAGTATAAAACATTGTCGAATTCATCATCACTTTCATCGCTTTCTGTCAAACCTGCAATATTTTCCTCGACTAAAACGTCGGCGAGTTGTCGTGGAATGAAATCACCAGACACCCGGAGTTCCTGCTCCGCTAATAGCATCCGTCATGAGTTATTGTTGTTTAACGCCAAATAGCAAATATACAGCTATATGATGGTGAGAGGTTACATTCGACGAGATGATGATATCCACTTTATACTGGCTATAGGCCAACATGCTGAGTTATATCTTGATAGTGACAGTTCACTGAAGTGTCACACAAACAAGTCGATCGTTCATAATTTCTCATATATCTAGTCAATGAATTTGGAGATTTGGCTGAATACAAAATACTATTTCTTTGGCGAAGAGTCAAGTTATTTACTATAAAGATACGTAAGAGAGTCCTTGAATGAAATCCAGTTCTCACGATGTCTGGTCCAGGTACATAGGTAGTGTGTAATTGTGTGCAAGGGTCAGGACATCGAGAGAAGTTTCTGAGAGCACTATCGCTGTACCAAATTTGGTAAAGGGCTACTGTCGATAGAGAATAGTCCCTTCAAAGTTGTTATTATTTAGTTCCAAAGTTACTGTTTAGAAGGAAAAAGACATTAAAACAAACTCATATAGAATATTCAAAAGAGTTAAAATATATGAGAAAAATTGGAAGGGAGAAAAGGCGAAATTGCCGCATAAGATGTCACGCATTCCGAAGAACGGTATAAAAGAGGATGGGTTCAGAATTGGGCGATCGTTCTTGTTTCTCGATTCCACATACTAGTATATTAGAATAGTGAGCTGGGAGCTATTGTGTTTATCATTTATATTTAATAGGTAAGTCCTTTATGAAATAGAGACAGAATATCTGAATATACTGGATTGTTTTTGTTATATTTGTTGGATTAATTATCTTAATGACTGATCTATTACTACGGTTGCCAAAAATACATCTACTAGAAATTTGCCAGATAGTTCAAAGATCTTACCAGAATATCAGTTTTGTGAGATGACGTTATTTTTACAAAAATATTCCTTGCACTATTGGGTGGTATATTTATTGAAGACAAAGATCTAATGCATCCTACATCTTTCTTGATTAGTGGAATTGCTATCTTTTTACCACTAACATATACTTTTAATTTTTTATTACCAATATTAATTGATGCTTCATTAGTCACAAAGAAGTCCATCCCTAAGATCAACAAATTTCTTAATGCTGGAATAACTTGAAAGGTTTGGTGAATTATTTGTCCATTAAGATTAACTGGAATTTCGATCTGACCAACTACCTTATGTGTAACACCTCCTGCCCCTATAATACCTTGTAACGAAGAAGGATGCCTGGGAAAACTGATAAATTTTGTGAACTTCAAAAAGTTTTCATTTCTACATGAAATTTGAGCCCCTTAATCCACCAAAGCTTTAACAGTTATCTCCCCTATTGAACATCTTGTTCTGTTATCGTGAGAATTGGATTTCATTCAAGGACTCTCTTACGTATCTTTATAGTAAATAACTTGACTCTTCGCCAAAGAAATAGTATTTTGTATTCTGCCAAATCTCCAAATGCATTGACTAGATATATGAGAAATTATGAACGATCGACTTGTTTGTGACAGAAACAACAGTCATTGAGTAGACATGTCGCTTCCCTTGAACTCCGATTCCGAGAAAAGCCGTCTTTGCGCTTACTCCTCAATACTGCAAATACCAATTTTATAGTCTTTGGTTTGACCTGACAGGGAACTGCTGCACTCGCGGTGAGCATGCTAGCTGATGCGGTTGATATCTGATATGGCAGCAAGTAAAAAACTGCTGTATCTCAAAAATAACAAGTAAAACATCAAAGGCATAGTCAAACAATTTGTTAGTGGTTTCTGAGAGAAATTGTGAAAAATGAAACATCTGATGGACGCAAATGATGACAACAGTGAGTCTAGTTGTAACATATTTGATATTGAACAATAAAATAAAGAAACAAAATGCATGCAACTGGTTAAACCCAGCCGCACATTTGTGCCTGTTTTCAAACCACGACCTGGGTGGGAGATAAGGGGAAGGGTTAATGGTGTGAGTAAAGGGGGAGGGTTATGAAGGGTGGGACATAAGGGGGAATGTCGGGGTTAAGGTCGGGGTTAAGAGTGGCAGAGAAGGGATAGGAGATTAATATTTTGGTGAAAACCTAATCCTGCAGATTTCCAATGTTCAGATTTTTTCGGACCTTTTATATTTCATTGAAAAGGGCAGTCCTTATATAGAATGTTTCAGAATATCATTGTGTAGGTCGTTTCTGTCTCATGGTCAGAATCAGTGAGGTCATTAGAAATTTTAAGGAAAATAGGATCGTGTGTTATGAAATTCTGATTATAAACCATTGTCATGAAAAACCGTTGATGAATATGATATCCTTCCTGACGAATGTCAACTTGGGATCCAAGCCGCTACAAAATGCGCTACGGTACCGTTTTGTGTTTCGTATGCTCAAATCAAATCTAATCAAAAATTATTTTGCAATCTTGGATGATAAATACACGCAGCTTAAGTAATGAGTACTTTACCTCAATGATACATGTATAATAAAACAGACAAGAGTCACCAGTAGATTTCGCTTTTGAATTTTGCGCATTATCAGCTCACCTGGTCAAAAGGTCAATTGAAATTTACTTTAATATGTGTTGGGTATTCTCTCACATTCATTTAATTTACATCCATATCCTTTCTTGCTAATTTAAGTATCAATTGGTTACTGTCGTCCGTCGCCTTAACCTTTTCAGAATCTTAATCTTCCAAGTACCAAAAAGGAAGTGGAGGATAAGATTTGTATAAATGAAGTTGATCCTCATTAGAGAAGGGTCAGTACATGAACATTTTCTGGATTTGCAAAAAAAAGATTTCCATTTGCCTCTTGTTGACATCTTTCAAGTTTGTTTATTTCTGTATTGCTCGAAACGTCCAACCCAGACATCGAATGCATACACCAGAACAAGCCTTTGAAGAAGTATGTACATGTATTTAATTTTATATCTACGCTTTTATTTGATACATTTTTTGAGTACATGTCCATTCCCGGTAAGCATATATTGGCTGTAAGGTTAATAAATAAATTAATTAATTTTGAATTATTATCTGTTCGCTGTGGCTAATTTTATCAATTATTTTTATTTGTTTGCTCCTAATGAGGTTATCAATATTTATCATTCCCATCCCACCCTTTTTTTTTTGTCCAAGCAACAAACATTTCGATCTATTTGATTGACTTTGTCTTCCCATATAAATTTCCATATAATAACGTTAATTTCATTCTTAAATCTGAAGGGCCCGGGTGGCTCAATGAGTTAGGTACATTTTTTGTAGTTGGATTGACGGCTGAAACAAAATATAGGGCTCATACTCAAAAATAGTGTGTTATGTGCAATATTAACATAATTCCATTGAATTTAAAGGTATCACTTTAATATCATGTTTTGGATGGTAAAACACCGAAGTTGCATACAAAATTTCAAGAAGTAATCTCTCATAGTTTTTGAGTAACAAGCAAAAAGGTACCGAAAAATTTGCACAAATACGGCGTTATGTTGTTGCACTTGAAATTTGTTTATTTTTACACCAAAATTTACTTTTCAAAATAGGAAAACAACAAAACTATTTTAATACAAATCTTTAGAAAAATTAATCAGGAATAATTTGATACCAAATTCATGAAAATTGGACATCAATTGGAGAAATTATCAGGCTTTATCCAAAAGGTATGTTTCTATCAGAAATCTGTAGGGTCCGTAATCAGTAAAAAAATCTTCTAGAAAACACTGTCAAAAGATTGATATTTTCATGTTTGAAGATGTAAAATATACAGAGTAGTTATAATCAGTCAAAATATGAACAATTGTAGACAGAATAAAAACTGCAGAACAGAAAATATGGTTACAGACACTACAAAAACCATGTAACTATATTTAAGGGTGTAATTATAATCTTGTGTGAATAAATATTAATTAAAAAGAGAAATAATCTTAACATCATACCAACTTCAGACATTATAGATTATAGAAAACATGTTGCTTTTAAGAATAACAGTACTTGAATTTTCAGCTCTGCTGCAACACTGCATTGCCCTTTATTGTGTTTTAACAACTCATACAAGCCTATCACCAATACGGCGTGGGTTCGCGCTCAACTTTGTAAGTTACAAAAAAGTGTCCACTCGACTCAGCATCAAGTGATAAATTTACCAGTTACTTGCCCTTTTTGATCTGCATGAATTAATTTCCTTAAAACCGGATTTTTTTAATTAAAGATTAAGAAATGCCACTATAACTATCAAATAACACCATTGAATATGAACAACTACTGAATTACTTGTCTCTTGTTCGAATTCAATACGAGTAAATGTGTACGATTCAAAATTTGCTATCATTTCAACATTTGTGTATTTTTTGTCAGTAGAAATATTTGAAAATAATACTATAATATGGGACAGAAATACACTTTTTAAAGGTTCATCTAGCTCTACTAGAAAAGAAGACCTTGTTGGCGTTAAAGTGCCCTTCATTATTACCCCATAACTTAAATGAATAGTTCCATTAATTCTAGTCAAAGTTAGTGTTCCATACAAAGGGTGGTTATAAACCCCGGAATGCATGTCGGTTTCACTTGACTCATCATCCGCATCGACATTGTTACTTGCTATGCTTCTACCTAATCTGTGTTCATTCCAAGGACTAGGATATGAACAGGAAGTTGTTTCATTCAGCCAGGGGGAATAACCGAGGACTGTATCAAGAACGTAGTAAAATATTGGATTCATCGCTTCATCAAACTTGGCTTCTCCTGGGCCATTGGTGGAGAAGACAAACGCACAGTTGATGTCAGGAAGAAAGGCAATTTTACAACTGTAACCATAGAAAGATCCAGAATGATGTAGTAGCTTGTGTCCTTCAAAAATATAAAAATATAAAGATACATAAAATTATATATAACATTTATTAGACGAAATATATATCCATTTTTCCGTTTGTTGATTTTTATATGAGGCAATTCACATTTTTTTTTACACAATAGATATAGCGCTGTTCAAGACAATTATAGAGAAATGATGACCCTGCTGTGGACAATGATGCTGAAATTACGACCCTGTTAAAGACAATGAAATATGATCCTCTATTGCGACATATCCATTATATCATAACCATTGCAAGTACAACTCCCCACCTCCGAGACAGTCATCCTTACGTTGTTGCTAAATCGTTGAAATACGATATCGTACACGGACAAAAATATTATAAATGTCTAAAAATTGTAATACACTACGAATGGGAAGTTAAAAGTACAATAAAGAGACACTTATAAAAATTAATATATCGCATGACATATGTTCCTCTTCAGTATCACGGCACAACCCTCAAAATGGCATCCTTAGTATTGGTTATCACAGGTAGATCTGAAGAATCCAATTACGAGTCAATTGCAAGTGACTCTATGCACCATCCATTGAAAATGGCGATTAGAAGAATATGAAAGTGTTATATAACTGTTTTGCATGCTACGAACAATCCGATTGGCCGAAAAATGCCATAGCCGTATGAATCATAACATTATATATTCATGACATCAGGCCACTCTCATGTGTCCCGCAAAGAGATATCTGTAGATCTCCCACACATCGGAACACACCTAAATGTGGCGCCAACACCAGTGTTTTTTAGAAGTAGCTTCAAGTAGGAAAAGTTAACCTAGTGATTGCAATAGATCACATTCACAGCATTAAATATTGATTCATGGGAAATTACAGGAACTCATTGGTTATTAGAATATACAACTGTAATTTTTTTTTACCAAAATGTGATAAAAAATGAGTGACAAAAATTACGATTAAATCTCTTTACTTTGATAGAATGAAGGTTACTGGAAACGCGTCGTGTGAACTAAAATTAGATATCCACTTTTTTATCTAAAGAAATATCTCAATGATAAGTGAGAAACTCTACCTCTGTAATATGAAGTAAACTTTACCTCTGTAATATGAAGTAAACCACCCTAAACCATATCCATAAGTATCAAATAATACTGGGAATGGAGGTTGTAAGCTATAGGCATGCCTCCATATATCATCCAGTGTACTCTTCGGCAGGAATTGTTTCAATAGAATATTTTCCGTAATCAGCTGACGACCGTCATCGGTTTTTCCTCCAGATGTTATCAGCTTCAACCATTTAGTCATGTCATGTGATGACGAACAAATACTACCAGAAGGTCCAAACGGGTGCAATCTAAAATTATAAATGTCTTGTTATATTACAGGACAACTTCAGAAATATGTAATAAATGAAATGGAGAGCTTAAAAATAATCAAAGGCACCCGTAAGGGTCGAGTTGATTAATTTTAAGAATCTACAGGTTGGAGTGTATTCTCTTACATAATACATTTCCATCTACAAAGGTGTTTTCATTTTATATTTTTACAGTTTTAATGTTTAGAAAACCAAATAAGACAATATTTAACAAAAATAAAACGACAATTTTTTTATCGGTCAATGTCCTTTCGATTCTCATTTATATTTAGACATTTCAAGGTCTTTCAAGTGTCCCAAATGTTCACCTATGATTTGTAATTACTTGCGGTCGGTTCGTTAGTATTTTTTAAATGCTCACGTACTCGTCAGTTCTGAACATAAATGATGCCAGACTTTAAGTACTTGTATCATGCCTTCTATAAAAGTAGCCTAATTTGTTAATAATTTGCTTGTATTGTGTTTGTTCCTTTGTTTATTGTATTTGTTTGGCCCACATGGGCGTAATTTTGCAAATAAAGATATATATTGATCAGTTACTTATTTAAGCAAGTTGTTGATATTTTTTTAATAGAGTTTACAATCAGGAGTCATATATATTAATTATACAATGTAATAGTGTGGTCACCGTAACCGGGTTGTTAGACGGAAGGACGTTTTGAAACTCAACGCAAGAGTTTACAAAGCCTAGCAGAGGTTCGATACCCGCAAGTCCCAAAATATTTAAAACACGTTTTTAAGCCTAAAACGGTAAAAGGTTAAAGTTCATATACGCAAGAACAAAAGAATAAACTAGATTCTTAAAAATAATCCACTATCCGAACAATAGTGTGACGTCAGAGAAATGTATGGCAGCATAAATTGACAGAAAGGGACGGTGATAAATGATAAGCTAGTGATCATATTCCAAGAGCCAAGAGGGTCGTCGTGGTCGTGATCGTAATGGTAGTTAGATTTATAACCCCGGTTTCCTCCAACGATAAAGCTGATATAACTGAAAGGATGAAGATCAACGTAATATACAATTGAAGTTGTGCTTGTTAGATGCATATTTGTATATCTGATCACAAAAGAAAAGTTTGAAGATAAGTCAGGGGTACAAAAATGTAATAAGAAGCACAGTTCGAAGAATGACAGACAATGCAAATGACCAGAAGTAAAAGAACGAAAGACAATGATCTATAATACATTACACAGAAGTAGCTCCTGCTCCACTAGCGACACCCGTCGTGTTCCACAGATACCAGAATTAATCCAATATCACAACATATACACATTTCATCAAGCTGTCATCCAGCAATATTAATTTGGATGATTACAATTACTATTATGTTGATGTTCTATATGTCTTGTTCTGCTATCAACAGAAAGTTTAAGCAATGATTTTCAACTATTGCAATTGTTAATTATCCCTTTACATAACCCCCTATTATCCCTTTACATAACCCCCTTTGTTTGTGTTTAATAATTAATAGCTCATTCACATTTGTTCTTTGGGAACTGTTCTTTACCTTTGGTATTTTCTGTACTGTCTACTAACATTAGTATTTTATACACTTTCTACTTGCTCACGGAGAGATGTACTCGATACACCATAATGTGATAAAGTTTGTCAGTGACTTCGGTAGATCAGTAGTTTTCTCCGGGTACTCCAGTTTCCTCTACCAACAAATTTGATCACCACGATGTAACTGAAATGTTGTTGAATGTGGAGTTTAAACACAGTAATAACCTCACGTTCTAGCTAGCAAATGCATTGTATATGCTGTTCCCCAACATTTATATTGAATTTACTCTTCCCTAAGATTGGTTTTGTAATATATTGGTCTAATAACATTGGCATTGTATGTACACTCTACTAACAATTGCATTTCCTAAATAACGCAATTCTTATCAAAATTATGGTTCTCTTTCCTCAGGCATGCATGCCCTTAGTCGATTTTGGTTATCGTGTTTAGGACCATTGGTTTACTTGCTCCCAAATATATTTTAGAATTATATGACTTCCAATCTTTAGACTGTGTGTATCTCATAATGGTTACTCTAGAAACGCGTCGTGCGCACGAAATCAGAAATCTACGTTTTAATTGGTATCGTATTTACTTCTTTACACATTTGTATTGTATCTACGTCCTACTATTATTGTTTTTTACTGTCTCCTATCATTTGGGGACCGTCATGGTCGTGATCGTATGGTAGTTGGATTTACAACACTATAAACCTAAAAACCTATATCTAAGCCTATCATATATATATTAATATATATATATTACCTATACAATCTTTCATCTGATATTTGTAGTTTTCCACTTTGGTCACCAATGTATGGAATAGCAATGGTAGGAATGTTTTCGTCGTCAATTAAGACTGTAGATGTCATGTTAAGAGGGACAAACAGTTCTTCCTTCATCAATTCTTCCCAGCTTTTATTAGTTAGCTTCTCAGCCACGAGACCAGAAAGTACATAAACGAGATTGTTGTAAAAAAATGTATCTCGAAATGCCATTACCTTTGGCAAATAATGAAGATTCCTGAAATATTAGATTTGTTTAATGTTTAGTGTCTTCAACAATCTTTGGAATATGGGCTTTCCCGATGAAAGCTATTCCAAAAAATGAGTTGAACGCACTATAATAGATTTCTACATGATCTACGTCTGTAGTCTTTATTATTATAACAAAGAATATGCCGCTTTCGGTAGACTATTAATGTCCGATGCTATCATCAGTCCAGTAAGAAGAGTTTGAAGATACCAAAGGGGTAATCGAAGAAAGACAGACAACACAATGGCCAAAAGAAAAGGACAAACCCAGATCTACAAAACACTACGCAGAAATCTAAAGATCGAGCAACACGAACCCCACTAACAATCGGGTGTGAACTCAGGTGCTACAGAAGGGTAGGCAGTTCCTGCTCTACTAGTAGTCAGTGCTTCGGGACAGACATGGTTTGTTTAGATATACAATGTATCTATGTTTGAATTGCGGTTTCCCAGTTTCCCGGTTGTTGACTGATTTTGTCTGTTTATTGATTTATGAGTTTTGACTTTCCCTTTGGAAGATTGCTCTGTGTTCGGTAATTTTGTTATTACCCTTATTTACATATCCTGAATAATGTAATTTATCAAAACTAAGGCCAGTCTCTCTCTGACATAGGTAGCTTTAGTAGCTGTTATTTTTTACAGATCTGTTTAGGTCCCTGTGTATACTTGCTCGTAGGAACTGTGTAAAATTATTTGTTTTTTTAATGTTTTGACTTTGAGCGTACCTGATGCAGGTTATTCTTCCAGAAACGCATCGTGCACACTAAATTAGATATCTACGTTTTTTTTATTATACCTTTTAATGTTTTCGTCTAATTGTGTTATAGTAATGTGGATCAAGGTTGTGATTCAAAGACCATGCACCATTTTACACATTTCCCCTTAAGGTATAACACAGAGTTGTTAATTTGATGTATTGAATCTGACCAATATCATGACCATAGTTCCCCAAAAAAATGTAGCGATAAAGTGCAAATGTGTTATGGTTGACCTTTAAAATCCTGGATAGCTTTGACTGATTTTCAATTTAAAAACACTTTACTCAGCACGCACTGTATGTTCTAAAAAGGAATAAATATAGATTCTCATTCAGTTGCCTGTGGGGTATGATATTTCTCCACTCAAGAGAGTTAAATGTAAAATTTTAACCACAAGCCGTAAGGCGAGTGGTTAAAATTTTAAATTTAACTCTCGAGAATGGAGAAATATCGTAACCCACATGGGCAACTGAAGGAGAATTTGTTTCTCCCATTATTTACCACGAACTTTATTTCAAAATTTGAAATTAATGCGGGGAAAGGTACGAGACATTTTAATCCTCTAGAGGATTACAGATTTTTCCACCAATGGTTCAGCGGGGTTAAAACGCCGTAATAATGGGAGAAACCATTATTTGACTGAACCTGGACAAGAAATGTCCAGAACCTTATGTGGGTCTTGAATGTATTTTGCATAGGTAAAGTCCTAAAGCATTTTGGTTAACTGAAAGGAGATATACCAGATTAAAAAATCACAATTAATTCATTATGCATTAATTAGTATTCACTTTGTGATTAACAAGGTAAAGGCATATTTATCCTCGTTTATTGCATAAGCAGTCAACTGGAGTTAAAAAAAAAACCTGAAGAAAATAATATCTTACTTCATTAATTTTTCTCGGGTGACAGATGCTGGTACCCCAGCTTGTAGTAAAAGATCAGCTGATATCAGTCCTGTACGGTGTGATAATATGTCCGTCAGTGAAACCGAATCTGTCATACAATCATCTGGAAATTTGTATTCTGGTCCAAATATATCTTTTATCTTCGTTTGCCATGTGAACCTGAAAAAATGGAAGGAAATTTTGTGTTATATGATCATACATTGTTTCACAAGAATCTTCGGATGAAGAAAAGATCGGATTACCAATGTATAGAATGATAACAAAACTACGAAATAAAAATGTAATATATGATAAACAATGACAGACACAGGGACATGAGAGGGGCCGTCGTAGTTATGATCGTATGTTAGTTGGATTTACAGCTACCTATGCCATCAGTGCCTATTACCACTTGGTCATCGTGATGATGATCGTATGGTAGTTGGATTTATAACTACCTTTGCAATCAGTGCATATCAATACTTACGTTGTTAATTCGAATCCCGCTCATGGCGAGGTGTACTCTATACAACATAATGTGATAAAGTTTGTCAGTGACTTCCGACAGATCGGTGGTTTTCTCCAGGTACTCCAGATTCCTCCACCAATTAAACTGACCGCCATCATATAGCTGAAGTACTGTTGAAAGTGGAATGAAAGACAATAACTCTAACCGTGAGTCATATGAACATAAACAGTAATCAACACATTAACTGATGGAAAGTAATAACATTCAGAGTTTATACTGAAACTGTCAAACTGATTCCCTGTTTCTTAAAATTAATATGATCTTCTGCTCTTTACTAATTTCTTTCAGGTGGAGCTCTCATTCTTGTCTTGTCTGGTCTCGTTAAAGCTTCACGTTCCTCGAGATCGTTTGGGCCAACAGTATAATTCATGAAGACATTCATGTTACAAGTAATTTAATCATTATATAGAAATATACAAAAGCGTAAATACAGAATTTTCTATTGATTTTTATTTTAACATGGTTTAAGAAGTCTTTTTTAATCGTGATTTGTTAATTACATCTTGTTAGACTACATATCAATATACATTTTTGTAATGTGGCCAACAAAACAAGTAAATATGTATTCTGTGGTGGGAGTGTGGATGCTTTGGCCACTTCATGTGCAATTTGAACTCAAGGATGGTGTTTGATACAATTATTCAGTTGTTTATGTCTGACCAAGGCTATCTTTGTTACCAAGATAGACATGTAGTATTTGCTCAACTTTATTTGTGAACTATAATATCATGTCGAGCGGGGTAGTCATTAAAACATGTAAATTATTATGTTAAGTCAGACAGAATAGCCTACATATTAAATAAGTTAAAATAACCCAATTTACCATATGAACAGTATATAATAAAAGTAAATGTCAGTTAGTTATAATTGGTATATATATTGCTCAGTTTGATTTATATATTTATGCATACAAACAGTAATTTGTTCATATTGTAGAATATCATTTAACTACACATTCAATCGGATTGATTATTTTGACAGAAGAAAGTACGATTATCGTTGGAGGATTCCTTTTTGTACGTTAAGCTGAAATGTATTCCACACAAACAACATATATGTAGTTTCCAATTTGTGTGTACAAAATTCACATTTCAGTTCAATGGAAATACAAACTTGTAATTATGATATAACATTCTCTAAAAGTCAGAAGCTCCTGTTGTGATGTTCTTCCATGGATCTATACATCTGGTCGTGTACTTTGTGAGTATACACCAAATCACCTTAACTAAGTCACTGTGATAATTACCTCTCTTTCAAAGTACAAAAGTAAAATCTGCAACATTTACTTTCATATATATGCATGTATATGGTTCAGGTAAGATATGTTATTTGCAGGATACCATGCATCAAAATTATGTTGTTTATTAAAACATCAGGTGATGCAGACATATTGATGAATTGGTAAATCTGCGATCGTAATATCTTCAAGATGGATTCCAGAAACAATTGAAAAGATCATATGAAGGTTTAATGATACCAGATTCATTCTGTTAAAATGTCATCTTTTGATTCTTGATATTCGGACAGTAACAACAGCAATTCGTAAAGGAGATATATTATGCATAATGCAATAAGCAGGGAACTTCACACCATTTACATAATTTTACATAAATACAGTGTTATTTGATCTTTATAAGAATCCTTCCTGTCCTGCAGTTAGAAATGTCAACTGTGTTTAACAATTCTGGTTTAGTTTGAATTAATGACAAACTGGCTCAGTTTCACTTGCGCTTCGAATTTTTATGGCAGCATTTTTGTGTTGATTAAAACACAAATGGACTCCTTATCAATTTCATGTTAAAAAAAACCAATAGCAGTCTTTTTTCATCGGTCAATAAGAAGTTCACAGACCCAATATTCACTTCGGCCTACGGCCTCGATTAAAGATTTCCAAGGTCCATCACAACTCATATCGACCTACAAAAGACTATACATCTATATAATTACATATAATCGTGGGTAAAGATCAACGATTTTTGTCTTCAAATCTTCGATGATGCATAATTACTGTGTTGGTCAAGCGTTCTATAACATTTACAATGAAACCTGTGTAAACCCAGCTTTGAATAAACCGGAATCATATATTAACAGAACTTTAGATAACAGTCACAAATGTAGGAAATCTTTGTAAATTTAACCTATATAATCCGAACGCCAATCTATTCCGAAAACATAAGGTAGTTTCAAGGATGGTCGGCCTAGACAGGTTTCACTGCATCTACACAATGTACTTCAGGGGTTATACCTATCATGCTCTCCGGTAGACATTAGACGAGCTAGCAACATGGCAGTCATCGACTTTGTAACTGAGCCCAAACAAAATATTGTAGATTCTGTGGCATTTATCTGGTTCTCTATGTCAGCTAGTCCATAACCTCGTGCAAAAACGCTTCCATCTTTCACAATACCCAATCCAACACCTAGAATACAATGTATGTCATAATTTTCTTTTACAATGGTAAATAAGGGTAATAACAAAATTACCGAACTCCGAACAATATTCCAAAGGAAAAGTCAAAACTCATAAGTATATAAACAGACAAAATCAGTCAACAACCGTACTGATTTACAATGATAGTATTTAATACGTATTGCAATATAATGATATATCAACCGTAATATATATATACAGTTACTTCTATAATAATTGTTATGTAAACTTACATCATATATGAGTTCACCCCCGGTTTTTAGTGGTGTTCATGTTAATATATCTTTAGTTTTATATGTATGTTTTGTAGATCGTTGTTTGTCCATTTGTACTTTTTTCTTTTGGCCATTGTGTTGTCTGTTCTTCTTCGATATACGGATTCTGATTGCTCCTTTGGTATCTTCAAACTCTTCCTAAAGATTTGCTTAGATTATCGGAAACTGAAAAACGACATTTAAAAGCTGTGGATAAAGTTTTTAATATTTTTTCAAATATTTGTTTTGGATTTTAACTGTTAAAGGTTCTTTTATACATTAAGTAGGCAAATATTATTGGATTATTATTTAAAGTTTGTCTTTCCAGTCTCTTAACTATGAGTGTACTCGATGAAGACTATTCCAAAAACGCGTCGTGTGCACTAAATTATATAACAACGGTTTTTTTTTTATTCATTTTTATTATTTAGATTAAAACAAATCGAAATTACTTTAATGAAAGCATTTACAGTCCTTTTTGTTTATTTTGTAAAGCATCGTTTCTGCAATAACAGCATCCTGTAATCTGATTGTACTATCAGACAAAATTAGATCAAAGGCCAATGGACAGACAAGAAACATATAATTACATTATACAGCCAAAACTGATTCCAGCCTATTCCCCTGTCCGTTTTGCTCTATGCTGTCATATATTAGAATTGTGAAATAAAGGTTATACATTCGTAACATGTACATAGGAACCCATAATAACCAGACATCACGTAATTCTATACGGATAAGAATTAAATTGTTTGTTGTTATGCAGTTTGCTCAAACAATTCTGCTCACACTCCATGTACGTAAAAGATAACTTGCACATCATACACTAAGCAAAACTTTATGAGTGATCATTGGAGACACATTTTGCTTCTACAATCCTAAGTTTGCCATTCAAAGGCCGATCCTAGTGCTACGGTTTTTAGTGGGATTCGTGTTACTCGATCTTTAGTTTTATATGTATGTTTTGTTGATCGTTGTTTGTCCTTTTGTACTTTTTCTTTTGACAATTGTGTTGTCGGTTCTTCTTCGCTTTACGGCTTCTGATTGCCCCTTTGGTATCTTCAAACTCTTCTTATCTGCTAGATTTATTGTTAGTAAACTTGTTATCGTCATGAATGTGATTGAAATACTGTTCACCTGACGTTAAACAATCAGTCAATCAAACAGTCACTCGTGCAGAATATGAATGCAGGAGACATCATCATGTCATCGGAAAGTAATTGTTCTCGCTATGATATACAAGTAGTCGAACAAAAATGCTCATTTGGCATTAAAGAACACAATATTTACAACTCATTCGTTATACGTGATGAATAAATTCTCAACCTAAAAGTATAATTACTTGTTTTTGCACCAATAGAGCTGCCATATTGCTAAATAAACGATAGAGAAAACCGAACGGGCTATCAAGAATGGACAATACAGAAACCTCGGCAACACTGAGCACACCCAGCACAGACCGAAGACAAAACAAAAACAAACAAACAAGAAAACAGTAACCACAAGACTACACAACACAACACAACATAACACAAGAATATACAACATAACACAACACACCGCAGACAACTAAAAAGATAAGTAACGCGGACCCCACAAAAAAACGGGGGTCAACCCAGGTGCTCACGACTTGCATGCAGTTCCTGTTTCTTATAAGACACCCACCATGTGTGACGTTAATATCTAATAATCAACAGAAAACGATCTCTCTTATACCGGTAGTTAATCATAGGGTATATATTTTCGTCTGGTAATCTCGTCAAGTAATCACACGGTATATATTTTCGTATGGTAATCTCGTCAAGTAATCACAGGGTATATATTCTCGTCTGATCATCTCGTCAAGCAATCACAGGGTATATATTTTCGTCTGGTAATCTCGTCAAGTAATCACACGGTATATATTTTCGTATGGCAATCTCGTCAAGTAATCACAGGGTATATATTCTCGTCTGGTCATCTCGTCAAGTAATCACACGGTATATATTTTCGTATGGTCATCTCGTCAAGTAATCACACGGTATATATTTTCGTCTGGTAATCTTGTCAAGTAATCACAGGGTATATATTTTCGTCGGATCATCGCGTCAAGTATTCATAGGGTATATATTTTCGTCTGGTAATCTCGTCAAGTAATTAAAGGGTATAGATTTTCGCTGGTCATCTCGTCAAGTAATCACACGGTGTATATTTTCGTCTGATCATCTCGTCAAGTAATCACACGGTATATATTTTCGTCGGGTCATCACGTCAAGTACACTCTTTTAAATACAAATGTATAACAATTTTCCACTTGTTCCATTCACCCAATTTACAGACCCATCTTAAGAAAAACTTAAATGTTACGATTTGTTTGCCTTCTGTGTAAATATTTTCAAACAGTATAATGATTTTGACCCGGTCATCCTCTTTCTTGCCAACAATCTAGAGCATTCATTTCTTATTTCTAGAGTTGAAGCTTTATGTTACCAAAGAGTTCATATAGCAACGATTTTCAAAAAGTCTTTTTCTAGGGGTGTGGGGGTGGGGGGTGGAGGTCTTGATTATTTAAAGTAAAAACAATCAGTTTAAGATATTGATCTTCATAATCTTACCAGAGTATTAATTTCATATTAGAATTTTGTTTAATGAATTTGGCTGCTTCCGAGTACTGAGGATTAGATCAAATGATTTTTGGGGTACTCATGTAAAAGAACAAGGATTTGGAGAGCATTAACTTTAGTGGGATTCGTGTTACTAGATCTTTAGTTTTCTGTTTAATGTTTTGTAGATCGTTGTTTGTCCTTTTGTACTTTTTCTTTTGGCCATTGTGTCGTCTGTTCTTCTTCGAATTAAACATGTTTTATTACTCATATATAAGCAATGGGATTGGACACAAGTTATAACAACATTATAACCGCCCTCTTCCTATACAATTTACAACATAGCATAATACATGGCAAAGCTAGATAAAATAAATATTAGAACAATGTATAAGTAAAATTAACCTTTTACAAACGAAAACACAAAATAGATTTTACAAAGAAGAGGGGAAAAAAGAACTAGTGAAAGTAACACTTGCAACAATCAATCAAACCTATGACTATTACGTATGAGGGTCATTATCAAAATACACGCACTTTTTCCGGTTCATATTTTGATGACATCAACTATTTTCGTTCCCGTTTTGCTTTAGCCTGTTAGTTTTTCCTACATTACAATGACATATTCACATAATATGCAGTTAGGAATACCACCATGAAAAAAATATTTCTAGATATGTAGCACCCCCTCATACCTTTCAGTCCGTCGTGTTACCAACATAAAATTATTCTTTTTAGGAAAATGAAAAATAATTTGTATGTAAAAAGTGATTACATACATAATATACAGGGAAATTATGCATAATTTAGGATATTTTCTTTAGAGCACCAGTTTTTGTCACAATATTTAGATATGTAGTTGTGGAGTCCCATTTAAGCTGCATTATATGAAACAAACAAGTTTTCATAATTGTAGTTTGTTTCACTTTATATAAAGAAAAGATGACTTATACATAGTTATCAAAGTTTATTCAACTATAATATAATTTATTTCAATTACTGGTATGTCATTTATCCTTTTTATGAAACAATTTACATGAGGTAACACCATTGACAAGAGGTAACACCACATATGGCAAAAGTAACACCAGGGACATCTTCATGAATGTAAACATTTAATTCAAGAAAAAAAAACACAACTATCAACCTATATTTTTTGTTTTCTTAAATGTTTTCAGTACAATATTCAGTTTTTCAACATATTGGAATAATGCATGAACAATACCAGTTTTGTCCATCTTGTTATGAAGATATGTCCATGGTGTTATGAAGAAATGTCCCTGGTGTTACCAGGTCTAAACAGTATACTCCCATCAGCTTGTTAAACTATATCTTATAAGTAAATGACGATGTTTGAACAATTTCTCTGCATAGGTTATAGCTGCGGAACCGTAGCCCTTTATGGTCCTTTTTCTTTCTTTTTTTTTGGCGGACCATATGGTCCGCCAAAAACAAATGAACCATAAAGGGCTACATAGGTTAAAGAGCAATATTTTGATCTGAATATAACTGTTTATGGAATAATGTGTTTATTCACAATTTTAATTCTAAATGTCTGTGGTGTTACATGATCTTCATGGTAACACCACATACAAACAGGTAAGTATTTTCAGGATAAAAGGAAAATAATTTCTCCCTGACTATATTTTATATATGTATATCCTGTGAAGAATACCAAATGTAATGTATTGTACATTATCATATTTTGTTCAATTCTAACAAAAAGAAGTAGTGAGAAGTACATCACAGATATAAAATATATATACTATACCAATCGCACGTATTTTTTCGGTTGTATATTAGTTTATGGATCACTTTTGTTTTTGTCGTCTGCACATATAATGAAACAGGAAATAAGCAAAGGGAGAAACTAATTTTGCTTAAAATATGACAAGACAGATAACTCTTACCAGCCTTAATAGGAAGGGTAACACCACATACATGCAAATCTATAACAGCTGGTTTATGCTAATTTTCTTTTTAAATTTAAATATATATCAAGCAAAACTAATGTTGTGCTATTAGAGTTTTAGGAATAGTTCAAAAATAATATAAAGATCGAATAAAATCATTACATCTGAATAGTACAATTGACCAAAAGTAAGTCATTTTGGAAAAATAACACGTAACACCAAGGAAAAAACAGGGCTTCGTGTAGCAAGTATAAATTAGCAATTGGACCATTCTGGATTTAGATGGTAAAACTATAGAGAGCTGATGTGCCTTCATGCAAAACATGTTTTCTCTAATCATTTTGGTTGATATTTGGCTTTTAATTGCGAATAAATAGCAGAAAAGTGCGTGTATTTTGATGATGACCCATGAACGTTTGAACTGCCGTAAAAATATCAACATTTTGTGCTTCAGTTAAGTTTTCGTTTCCATGTAAAATCATATCTATAAGCATAGCTCCGTAAATTTGAAGTATTAAAAATAGAGTATTTCTGATGTGTTCTTTAATTGGACATTCAAGAAAAAAGCTAGTTGCCTTTTAAAGCTAATATAACTGGGGGCATTTCTATTCTCTAAATCTAACGAGTCTCAGGCACGAAGTGTAGATGGGAAGAAAAGTTAATCTATAGCTATATGAATGGTAAGCATTTTCACTGTTTTTAAAGGATAATTAGTAACTTGACTGTTAGATAAGAAGGGGCAGAGTAATTGACTATATTATACATCAAACAAATACATCTCCTATTTCGTCTATCTATAATATTTTTCCACCCAGTTTCTAAATATAACGAATCTCTACTAGCGTAAGCTGGTAGACCGGTAACAATTCTGGCAGCTTCAAGTTGCAGTTTTTCGAGTTTGTCGGTCAATTCTACACCACAGCCATTCCAAACTTCGCATCCATATTCCATGATAAGTCTAATAAATGTGAGATAAATCTTACTTAGGGAATATTAGCTTCCGTAAAATTGATATCGTTTTGGAAACACTTGAACAAATAGAATCGATATGGCAGGCCCACTTACAGTTCTCACTAAATGTTATTCCAAAATGTCTATGATTTCCACAAGAGTCTAATAAAGAGTTTTGAAAATATAAGTTAATACAATTACTAGGAAGTGTATTTGAAATAAATAAAATTGTTGTTTTATTTGGATTAAAGTTAATAAGCCAAGTATTGGCCCAGTCATTGATTTTGACTAAATCGCTGTTAATTTTAGCTTCAAGTAACTGGTATGTGTATGAACTGTATGACAGACAAGTATCATCTGCAAATAATCGAGTCAAAGATTCAAGGCTATCAGTTATGTTATTTATGTAAATAATAAACAATAGAGGACCAAGTACTGAACCCTGAGGAACCCCAGCTTTAAGATATTTAACAGATGAGTAATATGTTTTAACAACTACACATTGCTTACTGTTTATTACATTTTGTAGGTAACTTCTGAGCCACTTCAATAGATCACCTTGAATACCATACGACTTGAGTTTTCTTAATAGGCCCTTTAACCAAACACAATCAAAGGCTATATCACAGAACAGTAAACAAATATGTTTTTCTCTTCGAGAGTTATGCATATATTATGAAAAATTTCTATTAACTGGTGTAAAGTTGAATGGCCTGGTGTAAACCCCGACTGAAATTTGTAAAATAAATTATTTGAGAAGAAAAAATTAAACAGATTCTTAAATACAACTCTTTCAAAAACTTTCCCAACTGTACTTAAAAGGACAATTGGTCGGTAGTTGGCTGGTAATTGCTTTTCACCATTTTTGAACAAAGGTAACACTAATGCTGTTTTCCAGTTATCTGGGAATGCAGCTAATCTTAATGAAAATGTATAAAGTTTTTGTAGTGGTTTGCACACTGTGCTTGCTGTATACTTCAGCATAATATGATGACTTATATGACCAAGTCCAGATGCCTTTCCTAACTTTAAAACTTGTAGAACATCTAAGACATCATTACACGTTATAGTTATATGTGTCAGTCGTTCATCTGTCCTTGTGGCAAATGATGGTGGATTTCTTCTTCGATATACGGATTCTAATGACCCCTGTGGTATCTGCAAACTCTTCTTATAAATATAATTTCTTAAAAATGATTTTGGTGACTTCTTATTTATGATACCATATTTTGTTGAGGAAAAGGGCGTTGGGGTTCATGATTTAAACACTAACAAATTGGAATTATGTGTTTCTTCAAACAATAGCATTTTATTTTCAGTTATATGAAATAATAACTGACAATAAATGACTATAACGGGATGCCATATGCACATTCATTTCAAAAGAGGTACATTAAAAATCTTATTGAAAATAGTAAATCTTAAATTGGCCATAGCCTCCTTTTTTGAAGCCAAAATCTGGTCAAATTTTATCCCTAAGAGTTATTTACCATACATTCCATTTTTTCGTAAATTTTTACACTTTTGTCGATATTTTTTATAAGCAAGTAAGGTATGTTTAAGCAAATAATCATTAAACAGAATCTTTTCACAAACTCTTTTCCTAAAACTACTCAGCAAATTTAAACCAAAATTTACAGCAATAGTCTTTGTCAGGAAAACATGGAAACATCTATTTTTCTAATATTCTATCAAAATAAATTACTTGAACACAACTTCCATGGTCTTGCCTCACTTCAGTCACATTCTTGTAAATTAAACTTTCCTCTTACATGAATAGCGTTATAGGGAAGAAGTGCCGTTCTTATTCTGGGTACTATAATTTCTACAAAGGGAGCTAATATGCACAGTTCAGACTGTTCTTATTCATTTTACTCTGCGCATTCTCGGTTATCACAGCAACGGAAAATCAAAAGGCTAATAAATTTAAAAGTTACAAATATTAATTATTATGCACCAATTCCACATTTCTGTATTAAAATGGAAGAGAAATACCAATAATCGAAACATTTTATACCAATACTTTCAAAATATATGTTCAAATTTTCTTGAATTAAACCATGAAGAGAAACTAACAAAAATACTTAATCCGTCAACACCCGAACAAATTAGGACTGTTACGTCTTACATGAGACAGTCATTAGAACTGAGAGAGGGAGACTCATCACAGTCATAATTGCAGTTCATGTTAATGTATTTTTTTATATAGTCATGCATGCTTTATTTGTCTTGTCTGTACATGTATATTATGTAAATTGTAATGGTAAAACCCAAATGGGTTACTTGTGTGCATTAATAAAATAATAAAATAAAATAAATGTATTAAACATCTTATAACTTGTACTTGACCTTGAAAACAAAATTTAAGTACCTTACCTTGTATAAAATTTACTCAATTGGCGGTAAACAATAATCGCTTACTCACGCCAAGCCTTGTAGAGCAATTATAACATTTACCAAGATGTCCAAAGCTACAATCAAACACAATTAAGACTGTCTCCTCTTTTTATTTATTTGTATCAAAGTTTCTTGGACTATTTTCAAAATTAAAGAATGATGAACTCTAGAATGCATTCAAGCACTATTTTGGTAGACTCGCGTCGTGGGGAATCGTGATCAGCAACAATCACCACAGAATAAACGTTTAGCAAAGGGCAATATGGTAAATATGATTTATATTTCTCAGAACCTATTAACTTTCTTCAGCCAAAGCTGTACATGGATAATCTTCATGCGCTTTATAGGCTTTCCGGTAAACTAATGCATGTTTTTTGTGTCAGTTCGAAATCCAAGATCGCCACCGTAGTTTTAACATAGCGACAATGGAAAAATTTAAGTCTTTTTGTCAAATACTGGACACATTACTGAATCAAAACGGTATATTAACGTTTATTGAGTTATCTTAGGTTATTATATACATAACACATAACATTGTTTAACAATGAATTATGAATTAAAAAAAAAATTCGCAGAACATGAATACACACATTCTTGAACCAAAACAATTGATTGATAAAGGCTCATGTGACCCTTTTACCTGTGTACATGTCCTTCACTGTATGTTTAAGGAAGTCGGATGGGTGTGGCCATTTCGACCTTTCGTCTGGCATGCGTCAGTATTTAGACTTTTCGCTTTTTACTCCAATTCGCATGCAAGACGAAAAGTCGAAAATGACCCCACCCGGCTTTCATATACGTGTGTGCATGTATAAAATCCAACAAGTACATGTCGCAACAAAATGTGTTTTGCATACTATTTTACGCATTGCAATATAAAATCATGAAGTAACTAATTTAGCTAACGCACGTGAAAACGAGATAAAAACTGATAATCAGGATGTACAGTGTGTAATCATTTCGCATCTTCACAAGATATTGTTTCCTTGTGTTTACGTAACGTGTCAAACTTGTATATTAGTTTTTGTTGGGGGAAAAGGGGGGGGGGGGTAATATACGCAATTTCAAATCATGAACTTTGATCATTTCAGTCAAACTTACATGTAAATAATTAGACACTCTCAATTTTATAGTGTAAAAATTCTAAACATGAATTTTCGTCTTTATCCCCCAAATAAAAGGGGGATATGAATTCATTTAAAACGATAAGCATGATAACACGTGTAATCAAAAATCGGATGTGCTGTAAGATATTTTTCATTAATTAGTAGGGATATTAAAGCTCATTTTAACATATATTTTTTCAACTCGTGACAAAGGTTGTTTCATTTCAATTTAATTGTAAAAACAATCCAAAAAATACTTTACACGCCCATATAATCCCTAATATCGTTAAAAATATCACTTAAAGGGTCGAAATTATTTTTTGTCCAGGAAGCAAACATTCAATTCAAGGCAAAGACCGCAAGATAGGACAGAATTTTCAACGAATTATTTTTTACAAAGTTTCATTGATAAAAACTGGGTTAATGTTTCATAACTATCATTTATTGAACCAATTGCAAGTTTTCATGAGATACAAAAAATTACCAAAATGAGCTTTAATATCCCTTTAAGACTGTTATATTTATTAGGAAACATTAACAATTGCTATCCATACATGATGAACATAAGTAAAAAAAAAAGATAGCCAAGTTAAACATTATGTGATAAAAGTTTGTCAGTGACTTGTGACTGGTTTTCTCCTGGTTTCCTCCGCCACAATATAACTGAACAATTGTTGAAAGTGGCGTTAAACACCATAACCATACCCAACCCTCTAATTTATTGCACACGACGTGTTTTTAAAATTCCCTCATCATATTATCAAATAGTTCTGTTCTTACCTGGAACACCTTTACAGTTAATTAATGACTTGATATAACCATCCAAATTCGATTCTTCATCCTCTGTCAGTACTGCCACACCCATTACGCCAAACGACCCCCATAGAAATATCAAGAAAACCATGAACAACATTATTCCAAAGAACTATTTCTATATCTAATTGATCAGTTATAGAGGCATCGTGACTTGTGCTTCAATTTTCTGTGTTTACAAATAAACTAAAAATAGGTGCAGTTTTTCTTCAGGCACAAAAAGATTATCAGTTTCTATCATCTAAACAATGTACGTGTATATATCAAACGGAAATGATATACATCTTAGGGAGGAAGCCTGTTATATATTAACACATTTGTGGTTTAAGTGGTAATTACTGTGCTGTCTAAACAAATTGCCACTACCATATTTATTTTATGGATCTAGTTTCAATTTTAATTATTCTTGTCACTTTTATTCAGACCCCTCAATAAAACTTTTATTACAATTTTGTTGTCTTTTCAACATTTCTCATACATAAAAGGCAATTTAACATTGGAGACTTGACAAAACGTATTGAATTGATCATGTAGGACAAACTAATTTAATACCGATGAATGTACTGTATGTACTTTTTTACCGATATCAAATAGACTCGTGTTTCATACCAAATTACGTTGTGGAATTAGATTGTGGCGTCATTTGACCTTTGACATTTTTAAAAACCCTTACGCTAGCAGTCTTGTCAAAATCCAACCCACTATATCCGCCAACCAACTTTTTATGAAAGGTTCCGCTGCTGTTTGTTCCTTTTCTCAGATGAATTAGAATACAACGAGCATTTTGATTTAATACCTTGATTCAGCAACATGTGGATGAGAAACATCTTAGAACTAGTTGTTTAAACAGCAACAACGCCGACTTTGTGACTTCGGATAGATCAGTTATGACAAGCTCCGTGAACAGTGGATGTGAAATGTTTTTATCGTGTTTCCCGATCTTTAGTTTTCTGTGTAATGTTTTTATCGTGTTGCCCGATATTTAGTTTTCTGTGTAATGTTTTCATCGTGTTGCTCGATCTTCAGTTTTCTGTGTAATGTTTTTATCGTGTTGACCGATATTTAGTTTTCTGTGTAATGTTTTTATCGTGTTGTCCGATCTTTAGTTTTCTGTGTAATTTTTTTGTCGTGTTGCCCGATATTTAGTTTTCTGTGTAATGTTTTTATCGTGTTGCCCGATATTAGTTTTCTGTGTAATGTTTTTATCGTGTTGCTCGATCTTTAGTTTTCTGTGTAATGTTTTTATCATGTTGCTCGATCTTTAGTTTTCTGTGTAATGTTTTATCGTGTTGCTCGATCTTTAGTTTTTTGTGTAATGTTTTTATCGTGTTGCTCGATCTTTAGTTTTCTGTGTAATGTTTTTATCTAGTTGCTCGATCTTTAGTTTTCTGTGTAATCTTTTATCTAGTTGCTCAATCTTTAGTTTTATGTGTGATGTTTTTATCGTGTTGCTCGATCTTTAGTTTTCTGTGTAATGTTTTATCTAGTTGCTCGATCTTTTGTTTTCTGTGTAATGTTTTTATCGTGTTGCTCGATCTTTAGTTTTATGTGTAATGTTTTTATCGTGTTGCTCGATATTTAGTTTTCTGTGTAATGTTTTATCTAGTTGCTCGATCTTTAGTTTTCTGTGTAATGTTTTTATCGTGTTGCTCGATCTTTAGTTTTCTGTGTAATGTTTTTATCGTGTTGCCCGATCTTTAGTTTTATCTGTAATGTTTTTATCGTGTTGCCCGATCTTTAGTTTTATGTGTAATATTTTTATCATGTTGCTCGATCTTTAGTTTTCTTTGTAATGTTTTTATCGTGTTGCTCGATCTTTAGTTTTATGTGTAATGTTTTTATCATGTTGCTCGATATTTAGTTTTCTGTGTAATGTTTCATCTAGTTGCTCGATCTTTAGTTTTCTGTGTAATGTTTTTATCGTGATGCTCGATCTTTAGTTTTCTGTGTAATGTTTTTATCGTGTTGCCCGATATTTAGTTTTCTGTGTAATGTTTTTATCGTGTTGCCCGATATTTAGTTTTCTATGTAATGTTTTTATCGTGTTGCCCGATATTTAGTTTTCTGTGTAATGTTTTTATCGTGTTGCCCGATATTAGTTTTATGTGTAATGTTTTTATCGTGTTGCTCGATCTTTAGTTTTCTGTGTAATGTTTTTATCATGTTGCTCGATCTTTATTTTTATGTGTAATGTTTTTATCTAGTTACTCGATCTTTAGTTTTCTGTGTAATGTTTTTATCGTGTTGCTCGATCTTTAGTTTTCTGTGTAATGTTTTTATCATGTTGCTCGATCTTTAGTTTTCTGTGTAACGTTTTTATCTAGTTGCTCGATCTTTAGTTTTCTGTGTAATCTGTTATCTAGTTGCTCGATCTTTAGTTTTCTGTGTAATGTTTTATCTAGTTGCTCGATCTTTAGTTTTCTGTGTAATGTTTTTATCGTGTTGCTCGATCTTTAGTTTCTGTGTAATGTTTTTATCGTGTTGCCCGATGTTTAGTTTTATGTGTAATGTTTTTATCGTGTTGTCCGATCTTTAGTTTTATGTGTAATGTTTTTATCGTGTTGCTCGATCTTTAGTTTTCTGTGTAATGTTTTTATCGTGTTGCTCGATCTTTAGTTTTATGTGTAATGTTTTTATCGTGTTGCCCGATCTTTAGTTTTCTGTGTAATCTTTTATCTAGTTGCTCGATCTTTAGTTTTCTTTGTAATGTTTTTATCGTGTTGCTCGATATTTAGTTTTATGTGTGATGTTTTTATCGTGTTGCTCGATCTTTAGTTTTCTGTGTAATGTTTTATCTAGTTGCTCGATCTTTAGTTTTCTGTGTAATGTTTTTATCGTGTTGCTCGATCTTTAGTTTTCTGTGTAATGTTTTTATCGTGTTGCTCGATATTTAGTTTTCTGTGTAATGTTTTTATCTAGTTGCTCGATCTTTAGTTTTCTGTGTAATGTTTTTATCGAGTTACTCGATCTTTAGTTTTCTGTGTAATGTTTGTATCTAGTTACTCGATCTTTAGTTTTCTGTGTAATGTTTGTATCTAGTTGCTCGATCTTTAGTTTTCTGTGTAATGTTTGTATCTAGTTACTCGATCTTTAGATTTCTGTGTAATGTTTGAGGTCGTTGTTTAACCTTTTATCCTTTTTCTTTTGATCATTGTATTGTCTGTCCATCTTTTTCTTTTGGTCATTGTATTGTCTGTTCTTCTTCGATTTACGGCTTCTGGTTACCCTTTTGGCATCTTCAAGGTTTTCTTGATAACTTACAATTCATTCGTTTCTTTTAATGATACATGTATATGTTTTATTGTAATTCCATTGTCGTGTTAATATTAAATTTTTGCTACAGTGCATGCGAGTGCTGGATCTGACAAGATGAATATGACTAACTAGCCCTATATTCTACGTTTGCTTATATTATGGTATTTCCTCTGCGGTACTGTAGAGCTTTCGGTCTGTGTCATATCTCGTTATATCATAGGGTCGATTTTTTCACTGGTACCCGTTTGGAACCTGATTTTGGTCTCTTGTGAAAAAAAAATTTATGTAATGTGTCCAACTTTTGCATTTGAGATCGTTTTTGTTTGTTTTTATTGTAATTTATAAACTAATGAAATATAAGGCCCAGTTTTTGTAGTGCCCGTTCGTTCTGTGTCCTGTGCCCAATATTGCCCGTGTCTCTGAATTGCCCATTCTGTATTGGACCCTTGATTTTCTCTAAAGATTGTTTATAGAACATGAACCTCTAGCTCTTCTGAACAGCACCTGTGTTACTTTAAACATATTTTATTGTTCAAAATGACAAAAGGATAAGACACAAGTTTGACAGTTTAGAAAGCACCTATGTTAACCCACGGTATTCTGATGAGGTCCATGTTTCTCATTTCTAAGTTTTCTGTGTGATGTGTTTGATTTGTTCTGTATATTTTGCCCAATGTTACCCGTGTCACTGGATTGTCCATTCCTGATTGCACCTTCAATGACTTTTATTTTTCTAAGAAAATTTTAAACAACGCTAAAACCAGATTAGATACTCTTAACTTTAAAGTGCAAATATTTGAAACATAAACTTCATTCATATCAAGTGAGGGTAGACCATGGAATGGGGAGGTAAATTTATCAAACACGATCAGGCAAAATCCAATTTAGATGTACCTAAATTATATTCATTGATAAACATCTACGACATTCATTATTAATTATTGTTCATTAGTATCCATGGTATATCACATTCTCATATAGTTCTGTTCTTACCTAGAATACCTTTACAGTTAATTAATGACTTGATATAACCATCCAAATTAGATTCTTCATCCTCTGTCAGTACTGTCACGCACATGACGCCAGGCGACAACCATAGAATATCAAGAAAACCTTGAACAACATAATTCCAAAGACCTCTTTATATCTAACTGACAAAATAGAGGCGCCATGTGCTTTAATTTACTGTCTCAGTGTCTGTGTTTACAAATATACAAAAATAGTTTTGTCTTGGGGCACAAAACAATTATCAGGTTCATCATCTATATATTTACATGAATATATCAAACGAAAGGTTGATATACATCTCAGGGAAACCTGTTATGTATTCACACATTGAGGGTTAAAATGTAGTAATTACTGGACTGTCAAATCAAAATGGTGTCATTTCTACCTTGTAGTCTTTAAAACATTTCTTCAACACGAGAGACAATATACCAAATTATGATGTTGTAAGGTATATAAATTAAAGTGTATTTCATTGATAATGTGGTCTTGTCCAGGTAATATGCCAAAATATTACCCAGGTCTGAGAGACATATTACCCGACCCGAAGGGGAAATATTACCCAGGTCTGAGAGACATATTACCCGACCCGAAGGGGAGGGTAATATGTCTCTCAGACCTGGGTAATATTTTGGCATATTACCTGGACAAGACCACATTAATAGAGGACTTTAGTCCTCATTACTGTAGAACATGTCGGTAGACCCCCCACGAAGACCATACCACNACCTGGGTAATATTTTGGCATATTACCTGGACAAGACCACATTAATATCATTATTATACTGAGTGTCTAATTGTCCAGGTAATATCCCAAAATATTACCCAGGTAATATGCCAAAATATTACAGTACCAAATATCACTACAGAAACTTACACAAAGTATAATAATATTAGATGGTAAATGTTCGTTCACAATTAAAAAAATATCAATGCAACCTTTTGGGAAATTGCAATGATTTTAGCATAAACGTAGTCAAACTTGGGTTGTCACGACAGAATTATCAGAATAAAGATGAGCAATTTAAGATATAATTTTGATTAGATTGTAATTTAATACACTTGATAGAGATTTTTTTTTTAATTTGCTTGATAGAGATATTTTCTTAATTTGAATTAATAAATTAATAAATATCATGAATTATAAGATAAACCCTTATATGTGCGGGGTTGAAATTCATAGTCTTGCTTGGGAATAATAGCATGTTGAAAATTTGTTTGCTTCACATTTTATTTTCTTATTCTTTTATGTATTTCTTTCAGCATTTCTGCAGTATAAATAAATTATTGATCAGTTGAAATACTTGCATAATTACAATTACATTGTAAAATGTATCATGATTTAGTATGTATGGCACGACGCCACCACACTCATAGGTCCGAATCTGACAGTAGCACGGATTATCTGATCTTGATTAGATGTTTGGTCTAGATTAAAGGTATTAGTGTATTATTATTATCTTTATTTCCTTCGATTAAGAAGAGTATATTGTAATACATATATATACATCATAACGATTAGACAACAACCAAAGAAAAATTAAATTAAACACAGTTCAAATAAATACAAATCAGAACACGGCAATTGGCAGCAATCATATTGTTTGGAATGTTATTCAGAATAGTATAATTTTGACGAATTATATAAAAATTTAACTGCCTTGATTCGGAATTCTAATTCCTCTTCATTTGAAATTTCAAACTTAATGTCAGTCCCGGCTAAAACATGGAAGAGGTCCCAATCTGATAGACTATGTAAATAGACACTGAACATGAGGTCTCCAATGTTATTAATAATATGACACCATAGACTGTCTCTCAGTTCAGACGTGCACAGACATGACATTGTTATATGAACAGCGTTGTCGGTATATAATTGTCCACATTTATGGCAGAGTTCTACGTCTGTTATAATACGTCATGTCACTAGTAACTGTATGACAAACTGGATTTCTAATGTCACTAGTAACTGTATGACAAACTGGATTTCTAATGCCACTAGTAACTGTATGACAAACTGAATTTCTAATGTCACTAGTAACTGTATGACAAACTGGATTTCTAATGTCACTAGTAACTGTATGACAAACTGGATTTCTAATGTCACTAGTAACTGTATGACAAACTGGATTTCTAATGTCACTAGTAACTGTATGACAAACTGGATTTCCTTTCTGATTTCAGGAGAGCAAATCAAAAGCTTGGAAAGTTTATTAACTTCCAGGTTGGACTGAATTTTAGAAAAACGATAAGTATATGTTATCTGGATGTGAATTGATTGATACCGAAAATATCAGCCTGCCGAGCCAGAATATGAAGTTTGTTGGCGAGTGAGCGAAGTATCAAACATATTCATATTCAGATGACATGTTTATCATCCTTAAATCAAACATAAACACGGATACTGCTATATTTGTATTTTCGCGGGAAAAATTACATGATTCGAAATATATTACGCTTCCCCATAAGCGTAGTTCATAAGTAGTTTGCAAATATACCATTCATTTTTGCAGGTTTATATAAATGTTAAGATTTTTGCATTTTTCCTTTAATGGTGATAGAGGACGATTAGTCCTCATTACTGTAGAACACGTCGGTAGACCCCCTACGTAGACTACACACTGATGCTCAATTTCTCGCGTCTATATATCTGCGAGAATTGGGGCACCATACTACCCGGATGTGTAAGCCAGCTTAAATCCGAAAGTATCTACTGTCATAAAAAAATAATAGCGAGCATCGCAAGACGCGAGCTAAACAGCAACATGTGTGTAAGGAGATGAATCAATATACTAACAATACCAACCGGAAGTGGTTTTTAAGTTTCAGCATAGAATGGACAATCGGAGAGAATGACCGGAAATAGCCTATTAATTAGAATAAAAAATAAGTATCCAGTTTAAAAATAACAAACAAAAAATAGGAATCCGTACAGCTTCTTTACATGAAACGATTAATTTATTTTAAAAAAAATGACAATCGCTATAGTTTACGTCACACAAGTATTGTTACGTCACGTCATTCATTTCATGATCGCTGTCACTGACACTGGTTTAGAGTAAACAATCATTGCCCTGTGTTTCTCAAGTTGGTGGCGATTTACAGTTGGTTGCCGAATAATTGTTTATGTATTGAACGGTGCAGTTCCCAGCAATGTGAAAAGAATGTCTTTATATTTAAAATTAGTAAGATAAATCTCGAGTACGTTGAGATTTTCCTGACGGAGATTCCGCAATGTTTATAAAGACGTCACTGGGGTCTCCCCACATTCCTAACCTATGACGTCACGAAAGTTAGTTCCGACTAAAGTACATCTTGTATATAAGTATAGGCCATTTTCTATCACATAGGTTGTCATTCTCTATCCAGAGTTGTCGTTCCTGCTACGCTACACAACATCTCTGTCAACGCTCATTTTACAAGATTCTTGTAAAAGTTAGAAACAGTAAAAAAATCTACTTAAAATTGTTTTAATTATTGTAAATATCAATAAAGATGAAAATAAATCACTCATTTCAANGTTCTCCAAGAAGTGGGGTGAAATCATTTTTAAGAGAGAATTGATTTGAAATGAGTGATTTATTTTCATCTTTATCGATATTTACAATAATTAAAAGAATTTTAAGTACATTTGTTTACTGTTTATAAATTTTACAAAAATCTTGTAATATGGGCGTTGACAGAGATGTTGTGTAGCGTAGCAGGAACGACAACTCTGGATAGAGAATGATAGGTTGTATCTATTAGCAAAATAGATGTATTTCTATAGAATACATACTTAATATTTGATAAATGATCATTACAGAGTGAAGTACAGGAAACAGCCTTTTAATTTGAATAAAAAATAACTATCCAGTTTAAAAATACCCCCCCTCCAAAAAAAAAATAGAAAGGAAACCGTACATGAAACGATTAATTTATTTAAAAAATAGACAATCGTTAGACCTTCTTGTTTCGCCCCTAAAGCTGTCGTCACACGATTTCGTTGATCATGTCGGTCATAGTTTCAAAACAAAGAAAAAAATGTCAAGCAATTGTAGGAGTATAAAGATGATTTAAAAAAAAAAACAATATTGATTCAGTTGCCAACCATTAAAACTATTTACACTGGTTGGCGTGGCTATGGAGCTGGCCCCAACTGTAGTGTCTGGTAGATGGTTCCATTCTTGTGCTGTTCTTTGGAAGGAGTTTCTGAGAGTGTCATAATTAGACCTCTCCTTGAAGAACCTATATTGACCTCTGGTTCTGCTGTCACCAGGTCTGAGGTATAAGTCTCGGTCGATGTCCACGAGTCGATGATGGATCTTATACAACATAACGAGTCTGCTTATCCTCCTCCGTTGTTCTAAAGTCTGCCTCTTAAGTGATGTTAGCATGCTTGTCACGCATCCTTGTGTTCTGCTGGTGTAATCATTTATGACGAAGCGGGCAGCTCTTCTTTGTACATTTTCTAATGTTTGTATCAGGGTTTTGGTGGTGGGATCACAAACCATTGCTTCGTATTCCAGGGTTGGTCGTAGGATCGTGAGGTAGCTGGTTTCTCTTACTTGTTTCATTTTGATCAACTGCCCATTGGTCGATCAAAATTGTTTGTTTACAAGAGAAGTGGATTAGCGGGGGTAAGACATTCGATATTTCATGCCTTTTCTGTCGGAGTTATAAATTGATTTGTGCGTGAAAAGGATGATTATATATTTCTTTATGAAAGCTATTATTTGTTTTCTTATATCATTGACATTTCGGTGGACTTTCAACCACATTTTTACAAATAATCATGTCAAAATTTAACGTTATGAACTTTCATCGTTTATTTTACAAAACATGTACTTAAACAGATACGAGCAACACGACCCACAGGGGTTTGTTACGATTTTTTTATCCCTCGACTACTCTCATTTGTCTCATGTGTACAAAAATGTATTTTGTAGAGTAGTCAAAGGATAATAAAAATCGTAACAAGCCCCTGTGCACGACCCCCGGATGAAAAGGATACTTTTGTTTAAATGATAGACGTTTGACTCATCACAGTCACTTGAAGTTTCAAAAACTAAGGGGCCCGGGTGGCTCAATGAGTTAGGTCGCTGGATCTAACAACTCATACAAGCCTATCACCAATATGGCGTGGGTTCGCGCCCGGCTTTGTAAATCACAAAAAAGGGTGCACTCGACTCGCAACCGCAAGTGATAAAGTTTTCCAGTTGCTTGCCCATGGTCGGTGGTTCTCTCCGGGTACTCAGGCTTCCTCCACCACTAAAACTGGTTGCCATGATATAGCTGAAATATTGTTGAAAGTGACGTTAAACACCAAAAATCAAATCAATCAAATCATTTTCAAAAACTAAAAAAACAAATAAGGAAAAAACGTTTTTCTATTTTATTTTTATTTTTGGAACTTCAAGAGACTGTGGACTCATAATCATAGACTGGTAAAATACATGTACATGTCTATGCGTAGATGCGATGCTCGCCTGTAGGCTGTGTCTAATCCATATTAATAGAGGACGATTAGTCCTCATTACTGTAGAACACGTCGGTAGACCCCCCACGTAGACTACACACTGATGCTCAATTTCTCGCGTCGCTCTCGCGTCTATATAACTGCGAGAATTGGGGCACCATACTACCCGGATGTGTAAGCCAGCTTAAATCCGAAAGTATCTACTGTCATAAAAAAATAATAATAATAGCAACTTTGTTTTGTTTTAAAAAATTAAAATATTTTATTTTATTCAGTAAATTAAAATAATACATCTATTTGGCAACCGAAAAAAAGGGACCATAAAGGGCTACTGTTCCGCAGCTACTCGTATCACTGCACTGTCACAAATTATTTTCTGATTTCGTAATATTTCCTACTTAAAAATCGTGGATGGTACATTATGTATTTGAAAATGCGTGTGTCAATATTTTTATTCGATAACATGGATTAATTTGAAAGCAGTAGTTCTTAAACAAACATGGATGATGGAAACCGGGATCGAAACCAAATGCCGATTTGTCTTGCACCCTCAATCAAGTCAACGTTTTATAACATATCAACGGCGGATGTAGAAGAAGTAATTTACGATAAAGTAGGTAGAACTTACTTAGAAGATGACTTTAAACATTTAACGAATTTGAAAAAGTCAATGTAATTTGGGTCTTGCCATGTCAAGTTTATGAAGGAAAATGTGTTTTACTAAACTCGTTCAGATGATCCCCTGATTTATATTTCGACTTTCTGAAGAAATGTTCTACTCTGTATCTCCAGACTGGAAAGTTTGAGTTGTTAGCAGTGATTGGGATCAGAGGGGGCCATGTGCCATTTATCACATATTCCATCTGAAAATGTCCCATTGAAATCAGAAATATTTACAAAGAATGTTAAAGAATGGCCCATAGAAATTCTGAATGTCAATAGAAAATGTCCCATTA
>MJUT01000725.1:442718-462674 GCA_002080005.1 Gigantidas platifrons
CATTTGAGATAAAGGAAAAGATATCAATCAAACATTATAATTGTAATATAATTTGTATATTTAATTGTTGTTAAAGTAAATATTCGTTGTGGCTCATATAACCCAAAACCAATCAATTTAATTTAAACAGACTTCAGGGTCTTTGTGCGAATTTGAATACCATGTAAAAAATCAATGAATTTCCGGAACCTTTCTTTAAATTTCTTTTGTATGATAATATACAATTGTCACCAATGACGGAGAAAAAAACTGTGAATAAGGTATTTAAACTATTATCTAAAATGTCAATACATACAATAAATTACGGAATAAATATAAAAGTTTGTTGAAAAGTTTGTCACATTCTTTAAACATGTTTGTTTTGTTTCAGATTTTAGATATACATATACGCGTGACATTTTAACTATTTGGAGATTAATTGGTGCTAAATAACGTACTGTGCAGTAAGTTTTCATGTTATATTTATGTTTTTTTTTTTTATTATTGTTCAAGTTGAAAAAAATACTAGAAACCGTATATAATGGGAACATTTCTCAATTGTTTTTTTTTNNTTTTTTTCCAATTATGCAGCTTTGAAGTAATTTAACTTTTATTTAAAATATGTTTGTCAACATTTCTGGTTGAATGGAATATGCAATTATCGGTACTTATGTACCAAATGTTATTATAAGATATACATTTGTATATTTGCAGTTATATATATATATATATTATCGGTATCGTTGCACAATCTTCTAGACTTCTATAATTTATTTTGTTTGTGCTGCATCGTCATGTCTCGACGATCCGCTACTCATTAAGTTCTCTGGTTGGTAGATTCCCTTAGACTTATATATATTATTAATATAACACCTCACCCCTTTTTAATCCTCTATGTTGAATTTCTCCATGTCCGTCGATCTGTATGTCAGATGTTGTGCTACCGCCTGTAATAGGAAACAGTAGTAAATAGAATAAGGGCCGATGTACGCGAAATATCTTATCTTGAAGAAGTTAAGCTGATCGAATTGCGTCCACATTGGTGAAATTTTATGAACATGTGAGCGTGCCACCACCTGTAACTGGAAGGAGATATGAGTGAATGAGTGAGTGATTGTTGTTTAGCGCCAAATGAGCAGTTTTCCAGCTATATCATGGCGAGAACAAGTTAACTTTCAATGAGATGATGATGAAGTCTGATTTGTACTAGACCAACAAGCTTAATTGAATTTTTATAGTGCCAGCTCACTGAAACAACAGTCCGCGGGTAAACATGTCGCCCCACATGGACACATTATCCTGATTTCGAATCGACCAGTTTTTGCTCGTCCTCCTTAAAGGAGAACTCCAGTCAGTTGAACAATTGTTATAATTCAATACATTGTCACTTTTTATTCGTAAATAACTAATTATTAAGCAAAAACACCTTTATTAACATTAATATACCCAAATATTATACTTTACGCTTTTATTTTCCCTATCTGTCTTTGTTAGCGCAGCCGGTCAATATTTAACAAATAGTTCATGGAACTGAGGGCCATATGGCAGTTTATGAATCGGGATGTCACCCACAAAATATTATATGGACCAAAGCGAAGCTGAGTTCCATATAGTATTTTGTGGGTGACAAACCGGACCCGATCAATATAATGTATTCTTCTGGATTTTGTCCGAACTCATTTTTTGTCTTATAGATATACAATATAACAAAAACATGTCGTCTGACAGATTTACATGTATTGAGTATAATATAACAAATAGTTCATGGCACTTCGGGCCAAATGGCATTTTATGGACCGGTCTGTCACCCATAAAATAGTATATGGACCTCAGCTTCGCTTCGGTCCATATAATACTTTGTGGGTGAGTAATCTATAAATATCAGATCAACTGCAATACAATGTTAACAATTTGTATATCGTCCTATTTCTTGTTTTTAATATTCCCATTTAATATTTTACATGATTGGCCGTAGGTTAAATAACTGTCACTTTTCACTCGTTTTATTCGTACACATGCTTTTTTCTTTTATGCCGCCAATGCTGTCGTACTTTCCCGTGTTTTTCGTGGTCACTGGTCGATGTGTTGACAAGGGTAGTCCTGATCGGTAATACTATAAAAAATAAAGATCTTCTCACACTTTCCCTTTTCGTTATAGTGCAATAAAATGCTTGACATGAAGTCATAATGATCTTGTAAATTATCAAAAGATACGTTATTTTACGATGTACTTAATATTTAATGATAAAATTGCCACTGATCAATGCTGATATATTCTTAATATGACGTCCTTCAAACGCTTTGGGACCAAACCTGCGGTAAAATATGCGTATATTGGTATACCGTCTGATCGGAAATGTCATAATTTGTTTTGGCTGTTCAAAACTCCCACGTCGTATGCAGTCAAAAATAAACGTGTATACTTTCGATTTCCAAGCGTTGTGACGTCAATATGTGTGGTATGTTCAATTTCGGGAAAAGCCAATATTTGCCTTGACCTAGAGCGCTTCGATAAAAATAAATACCGTATTTGTCCTATTAGAATAGAAATAATTCATGGGGGCTTGAATATAATATATTGATTTTACCACGGGTTGGCCCTTTATGCCGATATTTTACCCCTCGCTAATAAAGGGCCAACCCGTGGTAAAAATCAATATATATTCAAGCCCCCATGATTTATTTTTTAAATCTACGATACCGCTATTGTGACGTCACGGCTCTTTCGGAAGAGCTTTAATTGCACCTATAATCCGAGATGGATTATGCCTTTTGTCTCCTCACATTGAAGAGTTCTGAAAAACGGCGATCCCCATTATTTGGCGCTACAGGCAACTTCAATCACCAAATTCTACCTTACGGTATACTATTTTTAACATTCATTAACACAAATGTCTTTTATTTAATGTCATTTAAATTTTCACGCTAACTTGTTAAGACCATGGCGTTTTCTTTTAATACTACGTGCTTAGCGGAGAAGCAACTATATACCAATTGTATAGTCTTTGGTTTGACCCGATCGGGACACGAACCCACGATCTATCGCACTCGAGGCGAACGCGCTAACCATTACACCACCGCTGCGGTTTTTCTAAATGTAAAATACATTTTAACAGAATATAATCTACAGCGGAACGGATTCAAATTTGCCTTTAAATGATTTCTAAAGAACAGTAATCCAGGAATTTGTTCCCTAGGAGTATCATTGTTTGGTTGCAATTAACACTCGTTCCGTTCCCCCATTTAATTGATAGTCACAATATAGCTGAAAAATTGTTGACGTTAAACATTAATAACTTTTACCGTATGTAACAGGAAAACAATGATAAATCATGAAGACCTGAAATATTTTTTATATAAAAAGTCAAGATGGTCGACCGGTTGCCATTTTAATGACATTTTTATCGATATTTTTGTATGTTACATGTATCACTTTCAACTGAAGGTGGTTTGGAACAAGGATTTATATACTCCTTGTTTGGAATTATGACCTTAAATCTGTAGTAAATAATGCATAATGAGTGGATGCATACAAAAAAAATTGTTTGAAAATGATATGATAGCCGAAAGTTCTACGATCGGGGGTTTTGTATGTGTCCATCTGTATCTGGAAAGTGGTTTGAGAGAATGCCCTTACACTTTGCAATGATATTCATGCAGTGCATAATAAAGGACGAATGCAGGTGAAATAGTTCTTTTTCTTTCTTGAGTCAAGAAGGCAGAACTATCCATGGTCATTTTTATAACATTTTATCGTTTTTGTATAATGTGACCAAATGTTACTGGTAGATGTTTTCATCTCCTCCCAATGATATGTCACACCCTAAGGGACATGTATCGAGTGTTATTTGGAGAGGATGTATTATGTATACACGACTTTCATAGCAATTAAATATATAGACGCACGGCATTCGCACATGTTTGGGAACTTGGGGTTCATTCTTTAGCATATTAAAAAAAAACATTTCTTTAGCTACTAGTAATATTTATACGACGGTTTTCCGAGTTTAACCGTTTAACTCTGAAAACCGTCGTATAAATGATTTGCAAGATGTTCAGCCATGTAATGTCACATTTAGTTCCTCGATTATTGCACGGATCTCTGAGAGTAATAAAACCACAGAATTAAAGTATGCAATATCTTATATCTGCGTGTATTATTTCATAGTTCTTTAATTAGTTGTTGCTTACATTCTGGTATGAATGTCAATGAAAACGAATGCATTCATGTACAAATGTAACAATTAATATTAAAGTAAAATTTCAATTCCACTGTCATTTCAACTCTAAATATCAGCATGAACTTAAGTCGTTGTGCACAAGTTAAAGGGGCATTATCTGCCAAATCGTAAATTTTTGTTACCCATAAAAACTATCAGATATGATTGATGCCTTAATAAAACGTGTTTCTGTAACTTATAAATGTTATGAAATGTACGCGCATCGGGGAAAAAACGTGCAACTGCTCGTGTTTTGAGATCGATCAAGAAATGGACGTCATCTGATTAATTATCGACATTGTTTACGGAGTTTGTCGAATCGTCATTAAATCAGTACAATCATGCACTTATTTTTTGTGAATCTGCTTTTAGTCTGTGTTAATTACAGACAAAGAACCATGCAAGTTGGCAGTTAATAAGCGACAAAATACAAATTATTCGTTTTTACCTGTAACTAGTCAGGTCAATTGCATACGGAAAAAGCGAGGTCAAATTATTTGCTTGCAAGCAAATAAGTAATCGATGGTAATTTTCGTTCTCAAAAGGCGGAAAGTGATTCGATAAGCTGTTAAATGTGAAATATTGACCTTTATTTCATCATTTTAAAGCTATTTACCAATTTCCAAAGCATATAATTTTTTGGTCAAAATCGTAGCTACCCCTTTAAGTTTTATGATACGTGATTGTACGAGATTTATTTTATCCTTGCTTTTTTTCCTGTTTTGTATTTAAATGTTTTGTATTATTAATTACATTTTTTTTTGTATATTGATATTGTCGTAATTTGTTTGTTGTCTTTAAACAATCTGACCTTGTCATATTATATGACCATTTTGATACGCCGTTGTGTATATTCATATTTTAAACATTACAATTCTGCAACGAATGATGTAATGCACAATGTACTACAAAGGCATCATATCTTTTTGAACATGTTTAGCATTTGAATAAGATAAATTATTTTCTTTTCAAATGATATCTTGATACAAAAGAATAATCAGATCAGACCCCTGTCGGGACCCACTGTAATGATTTTAACTCATTATAAAAATATTAACTGTAAATAACATGGATTTATTTTGTTAGATTGTGTTCGGAGTTTATTCTTCCTTTCATTCAATATAATGTAAGTGTATGTTAAGCCCCATTATTCTTCCGTTTTAAGATTTTAGATAGAGAATTGTTTTTTTGTTTTTTTGTTTTTTTGTTATTGCAAAATTTTTAAAATGTAACCGACTGATTGTTGTTTAGCGTCGGCGAGTAAGCAGTATGTCAGCTATATTTATGAAGAGAACAATCAGCTAAATGTGTCAACATGATGGGCATATGAATGGTTGTTTTGGTTGAAGATATCATGAATATGACCGTTCATTTTTACCTTGCAACATTGGCCACCAACGACTTCTCCTAACAAGACTGTTGCTCATTAGGTCTATACCTCTGTCGGTGGACTGTTTGTTCCCGGTGATATCATCCGCCCAGTAGTCAGTGCTACGACACGTTAATTAAGAAATAAATCATGGAAGCCAAAATGTGTTCTGAGTTTAAACATGGATTGGCGGATATTAGTATTTTATCCCGAGTCAGAGGCGAGAGATAAGATTTACTAATATCCGCCAACCCATGTTAAAACTCAAAACACACTCTGGCTTCCATGATTTATTTCGATTCTGAGTACAAATACGGTAGTATGCTTTGATTGGAAAACGGTAATTTATATTTACGCTAGCGGAAAATGTCGCACACAATTTATGCTGCCAATGGAAAAGCCAGTCACATTCACCGGCGCATGTGCGAATGAGATTATACCATCGATAAATCGCTCGTTTGTCTAAAAAGCGGAAGAAGGACGTCATGTTAGAATTAGATATATACATGTTTGAAATGTACACTTTCTGAGAAAACCACCGACCTGTCGTATTTATTACCTAATGTCATAGCATTAGTGATTGTTTTACCCGCTAGTTTTATTTATAAAGTATAATCAGTTAAATTGATTTGCACTGATTGAAAAGTTGTTTAATTTTCTTTAAAAATAAATAAATGTAACATGTTTATTTTCAGGGATGTCTTGTAGTCCTCGGTCCACCCCGTTCGGATTCACAATTCCAGAAGATATGAAACATTCTCGGTTACCACTTAAGAGAGATATATTTTATAGTAAGTAACATCAGTTGTTTACGTACAGACTATTTATGTGACACGCCTATGCTTTTTTATGTTTATTTTAGTGTCATCCTCTATTTGTTTTCAAATTGCATTCTACTTCAAGTGCTTAACAAAACCATCGGAACGAAACTAAATTTGGATATTTTGCTGATGATCTCTTATTCTCTACCCTTTCACAACTAGTCCTCACTCTACGGTAGAAGACCGATTGAAAGAGTTAGTTCAACTTTGCTTCATAAAAAGAAGAAATATCTTGTGTTATGAGGGGATAAATATTATTTCCGATTCTAACAAAATGTTCTCTGAAACTGACATTATCACATTACTCGAGTTTATGATTAACAAAATGTTTGTTACGTGTGGTAGTTGGCGTTCCAATGAGTACCAACTATGCTCTTCTTCTCGCCAACTCGTGAAAAACGGAAAGAAGCTAGCTCGATTCTTTAATTTCACATTCCGCTATATAGATGATATCCATTCACTAACTAATTGCCGGAACTAATTCATAAATATCTGATAGATTACGATTTTTTTTTATTCTACATCTTTCTTAGTGGGTCTCGGAACAAAATCAATGCCAAAATATCAGAAGTTATGATAACAAGAGAATGTACTGGTGGTTATCGTCTGTGATTTTAGCAACACGTGCAATCTTACCTCCCTTATTGTCTGAACAAAGACTATTGCATTGAGATATAAAGATGGAGTCTATTGGAATATTAATTCTGTAATTAAAGGATCCCTTGAAACATCATCTTTTACTATTTCTGATAATACACAGAGCAAAATACAATCTCATTACTGTGTATACTATAAGATAAACACAGGTTAAAGCTGAATTTCACAAATGTTAAAATACAGTCAAACCAAAAGGCCACTCAAGGGAACCTGTAAACGTGGCCTTTATGAGCAGTTGTCCTTTATATACAGGTTAAGATTACATACACTATTCATTAAAATGAAAAATGAAACTGCCTTTTATAAACAATGATTTGTTATATAGAGGTGCCGTTTAATGCAGGTTTGACTGTAGATTTCTATTAATGAGTTGTATAAATAGATCTGATTTCCTCCTTCCAGCTACCACAGAACTACGACAGGCATGGGTAAATTCTATTAAAAACGAGAAAATTGGAAGTAGGTTACCAGTCCGAAAACTTCCATTTTGTCTTCTACGACAACAGGTGTGCGGCAGACGCTTACATTGTAAAACTGCTGATCCGTTTAACTGGAAGTCTGATGAAGACAAAAAGAAAATAGCAGATAAAAGGAAATGTTTTGATCGTCAATGGACCAAAGAAATTTCAAAAAGGTATTTGTTAAGTGTCTACAAAAATAAAGAAATAAATATAGTTTCTGGCATGCACAATCTGGAAACTTCATATGAGTCTAATTATACAGCATCTCGAGTACAATATTTATTTTTAAAACGTCTTGATGGTTGAACAGTCAAAATATTAGCATAATCAATGACTGTTGTGTAAAATATTCAGTACTTTAGAATGATTTAAAATTGACACTAAGCTGAAATGCTGCTATTGTTGGCGTTAAAAATCAATCAATCAATCAAGCAATCAATTAAAACTGACACGAAACGTTGCAATGAGGTTATACACAATAAAACAAAACCCTGGTTTAGGGAATGACGAATAGCGATCGAGAGGACAGCGTGGTAAAAAGGAGTATATATTTTGTATGATTATCTCCTCCTACAATTTTCGATCGAAATCCCGAAACTTTACCGAGTGTTTCCACACATTTTGAAGTCAACAAGTGACATTATAGAAACGTTTATTCAATATTTCGACACGTCTTCAAAAAAGATTATGGCAACAATTACACCAATAAAAACAAAACGAAAAACTGCATCTCGCATCAAATAATTGAAAACGAAAAAGAGCACAACATAATCCGATGGAAATCCAATTCTTGTCTAGAGACAGGTATAAGTGTGAGGCGGTGATAAACTACTGAAATGGATTCAAATCTTCTCCCTCTTGATAAATGCATCTCTGATGGCAATACAGATATAAACAAACATGAAAACCTGAGCATATTCGATTCCACTCAATAAGACCATAAACTATTACAGAAATGACAATATAAGCATGGACAGTATAGAATAGCAGGGTCAGTGAGTACCAATTTTATGTAAGCCACTTTGCCTACATTTGTCAACACATTATCCTTAAAAATATATAAAGTTTGCCCTCTGTATAGCTATGCATCTCACATGGTAGATGTGTTTGAGAGTGAATTGAGTTTTACTGATAACAATTTAATTTGTCGTGGTGTCCATGTTAAGCCGTTGCAAGAAGTTCCTATTGAAAACCACAGAATGTCGTTAGGCACCTTGCGAACTCTCTCAAGTAAGGCACATATCAAGAACACCTTGAGCTACCATGAACCTTTTATTCATGAGTAAAAAAGGATATCTGGTCCGTTTTATCTGATAAAAAGATTATATAAAAATTATTTGGGTTTTTTTAAATATTGACTTGGATTTCAGAAATAACACCGTTAGACCATCTTATACTGTAACACTACGACCACCAACGCCACCTGTGCGAAAATTTATGACATCACCTTGCGTCAACAACGGTACAATTTTCCGTTTGGCAGATACTCATCGACAGAAGACCTGGGAAGAAAAAGACCAAAGCTCAAGACATTTTGTTTCTCCTGAATGGAAATCGGAAGTTATTTCGTGGAAAAGATTTAATCGAACATCATTAGATATTCATAGATTGAGTTTATTTTAGACAAAAACAAGACCAAGAAGACCTTTCTGTTTGTAATATTGACATTGTTACATCATTTTTGTCTTGTGTGCAATACTATTGTTTTGACTGTGAGTTATTACAAATGGCGTAGTTCTTACCATTCAAACATTATTATGTTAAGTAAACGTTAGGGGAGGGGGGAATTGAAGGGGTGATCAAGAATTGACAAACCAGAGACACTAGCAACATCGGACACACCAGACACAGGACGAAAACAAACAAATAAGATAATAGACACAACGCAGAAAACAAAAAAGATGAGCAACAATGACCCCACCAAAAGCAAACGGGTGAACTCAAGTGCTCGCGCAGGGTAAGCTGCTTCTTATAAGACACCCGTCATGCTACTCATATAGTCCTACAAACAACTAGGGCCAAAGACCACCCGACTACAATTCAAACGGCAAATTCAATGATCATTCACGTAGAGTTCTGTTGCAAACAGTTCGAATCTTTCTGAAACGATTTACTTCAACATTATCATCGTTAATATGTACACGTAGGGTGTAGCTACCTAGATCACAAGATTGATATTATTATATGATAGTCGAATTTGCATCTACTTATCCAATCAGTACCCATCATCACCTAAGTGAATTGAATCCGGACCACGGCAGGATGCACTCGATACAACTTTACGAACGAGTGAAAAAGTGATTGTTGTTTAGCCCAAATGAGCAATTTTCAGCTATATATAGCACGACGAGAATAAGTTACATTGCGACGAGATGATGATGTCCTCTTTGTACTAGACCAACATGCTTAGTTTGATATGTATAGTTCTAGCTCATTGAAACAACAGTCCAAAGTGGGTAGACATGCCACTCCACTTGACCACATTTCCTGATTCTGAACCAACCAGTCTTTGCTCTTACTCCTTAAAACTGTGTGCTTATCAGAAAAGCAGTAAATATCAATTTTATTGTTTTTGGTTTGGCGCGACCGTCGCTCGATCCCGTGATCTACCGAATTAGAGGGCTAACACGCTAAGCATTACATCACCGATGTGATTACACAACATTATGTGATAGTTTTATCAGTGATATACAGTAGATCCGTGGCATTCCTCGGATACTAGGGTTTGAAATAATATTGAGAGTGGTCGTATTCGTAATTGGAGCAAGTTTACGAATGTGTATGTAAAAAAGGGCGACATTGGAACTGGCGAATGGTGAACATTAAGATTGCCACATCATGTAATGGATAAGACCGTAAAATGTTTGTATTGTATAAGATAACCAAAAGCCTGTCATAACAATTTGATGCTTATTGAGAGCCACTGCAAGGAGTTTTTTTATTTTCATGGGGCGTGACACTCTGAAGTTGCACAACCATCTGAAGCGTCTTTTGGAAATGCTGCAATCTGCAGCAGATAAACTAGGTCCTACCTTCCTATGCAGAAAAGAAACTAAACTAGCTCAGAACATCCAATGCATTTATGTAAAATATAGGCATCTTTTTAATAAAAATGCAATGCTAGAGATAACATATCAGTTGCTAAATCTCAAATCATTTTACAAATTTGTTCACGCCACGATATAGCTGAAATACTGCTAAAGTTGGGGTTATAAACATCAATCAATCAAATCGTTTTCATAGGAACTGCCAACCGGAGAACTTATTCTCAACTATCAGAGGCGTGTTTATCCTGTCAGCAAAGTTGGCACTGACATTTGTAGGCTAAGCAATACCAGAAAAAAAGATTAACAAGAAATTATTTATTAAAGAAAAACAATGTATATACTGTATTTTAATTATTCCACAATATTACATGTTTTGCATAATAAGTGGTGGAGAACTCGGACACCAAACAAAAATGCCAAAAAAATTTAAATTTTGTTTATCAATAAATGCCAAATTAATCTCAATCTTATTAAAACTGAACATTTTTTTTTAATTCTAATTTCTGGTGATAGGCTAACATCTAACCACGCACGGTACCGGGTCATGTCAGGTAATCTTTAATTTATCTTCAACTATCTTCTCAAAGAAAGATATCAAAAATATATTGACCGATCGGCCCACAACTCTCAGTGTGTACTTGATTTATTGATCAGTTGATAAAGTAATCCGGTTGATTTATGATGTTTAACGCCACTTTTAACAATATTTCAGTTATATCAGCGTGGTCAGTTTTATTGGTGCAGGAAACCGGACTACCCGGAGAAAACCCGTAAGTCACTGACAAATTAATCACATAATGCTGTATTAAGTACACGTCGCCTGAGTTGGATTCAAACTCACAACGTTTGTGATGATTGGTACTGAAAGCATAGGTTCTTGTAAATCCAACTACCTTACGATCACGACCACGACGACTCATAATACATCCTTGAGATGTTAGAGGATCACAAAAGTAAAATAACAAGAAATTACATCTAATTTTAAGTATTGGAATGGCATAATCTCAATGAGGTCTGAACTTTGACTTGAAAGTTAAAAATCGTAAGCGTTTTGATATACATTTATATACAAAAAATGTACTTATTTCGGAGGTCGTCGTGACCATGATCGTATGGTAGTTGGATTTACAACTACCAATGCAATCAGTGCCTATCACCACTGATGTTGTGAGTTTCGAATCTCGATCAGGGCGAGGTGTACAACATTATGTGATAAAGTTTGTCAGTGACTTGTGGCAGGTCGGTGGTTTTCTCCGAGTCCTCCGGTTTCCTCCACCAATAAAAATGACCACCACGATATAACTGAAAATAGTGTTGAAAGTGGCGTTAAGCACCATAAACCAAACCAACAAAACCAACGTATTGTATGGTATTCGGATTTACATTTATATATAGATTCCGTCCAGTGGAAAGGTGTACTCGAGACTACTACTGTTGAATATAACCTGAATGTTCATAAGCCAATATTAGAGTCTTCGGTGTGACACGACTTGAAATTAAAGTAACTATCGTCCCGCATTCACATTAACATTACACCAAAGAGGATGCTTACTTATCCTTTGGGGGTTCATATAAAAAGGTTTATCAACATGAAAAGCTCCCAATCCAAGTTTTGGATACATTTAAAGTAGGAACATATCTATTCAACTTTTTCTAATATTCCTTGAAAATAAAAAATAAATCGTTGTTTAGTGTTTGCAACGTGTTCTTTTTTTATTTAAAAAAAAAATTATTTTAACAGTCAAGAGTTTGGGGGTATTATAATGAACTGAAAATCAGTTACTAGGCAACCACTTGTAGTGTATTTGCTACTATTTTAATCAGTGTATCTTATACCATTCGTTTTTCCTCTTAGTTAACCATCGATTTATTCAATATGCCTGAATTCTACATCATCTTTATCACGATTGAACAGAATAAGATTATCAAGTACACTGATATGCTATGATGCAAAGCTGTAGAAACGTTACGATCGAAAACTGAAAGCTGAGAAACACGAACTCGTTGAAATACATTTTCTTTCAAATCTTCAAAGTTGACCGTTAGTCTTGGAGACACTACTTCTGTTAATGGCTCCAGTACTGTCAGATTGAATAAATTCTCAGAATAATGAGACAACGTACCTCTTAACAAAAGTCCGTAGCTTATTGTTAAAGAACCATCATCTACTGATACTTCGAAATTGCCATATAAAGGGTTATTATAATTTCCATAGTATTTTTCAGTATTGTTCATCGTCATATTGACCTTTTGGGTTGCCATGGTGTTCCTTGTATTGTTCTCAGTCGATTTAGGTTGCACCCATGGAGATGGGAAAGTACAGGCAGTCGTTTCGTTAAGCCAAGGCTCGATACCCAATAATGTATCAAATATATAATACATGGTAGGTAGCATTGTATTTCGGAACCCTGCTTCGCCTAAGCCATTGGCATTTAGGTAAACACCGATGTTTTTGCTGGGTATTAACCCAACAACTGAAGTGAACCCGTAAAAACTACCAGTGTGAAAGTACATATCATAACCTGAAAAATCAATATAAAAGTTCAAAATCATTAAATTATATTGCCAAGGTGGTATCTAAACTGTAGTGTGAAACAAACCTTTATACCAATTGCAAAATTATGAACTCTTTGGGGCCGTCGTGGTGATGATCGCATTGTAGTTGGATTTATATCTACATATGCAATCAGTGTTTATCACCATTAACGTTGTGAGTTCGAATCCCACTCAGGAGGTGTACTCAATACAGCAGTATGTGATAAATTTTGTCAGTGACATGCGGCATGTCGGTGGTTTTCTCCTGGTAATCCGGTTTCCTCCAACAATAAAACTGACCACCACCATATAACTTAAAATATTGTTAAAAGTGGCGTTAAACACCCTACCCCTAACCCTATCTAATATGTCAGTATTTTTTTTTATTCAATTTTACAGAGAAGTGAATGCAAGTGATGGAAATAATATTTTCACTTTTATTTACCTCTGTATTTTGACAAGAACCATGCCATACCATACCCATAAACATCTAAATTAACAGGAAATATTAGCGGCGACAAGCTGTACAATTCTTGGAAAAAATCTGGAAAGATACTTTTCTGTTTGAAAAGACCATCAAATACTTCTTGGTTAATTCCTAATGCAGATAAATCTCCACTGGTCATGAATTGAAGAAATTTTCCCATGTCGTATGGTGTTGAACAAATGCTACCAGCAGGTCCAAATTGATCAAGGCTGAAATAAAAACCGATTGTTTTCAGCTAGTGACATTCTTTAATTGCATTTGTTGAAAATATATAAATATGTGTACATGCATTTTCAACAATCAAAGATGAAATGAGAGTCACAATCCGGTGACAAATTCAGTGAAACAAAAATGACAGCTAAAACAATAAATTGAAGAATTGGATATCGCTAACTGGGAATGAGACTGTTTTCGTTCCGAGCTCCGGTCAGATAAAACCAAAGTCTTTTAAAATTAGTATATGTTGCTTCTCCGGTTAAAGCACACATTATAATGTGTCCAAACGACATGTCTATCTGTGGACTGTTGTTTTACTATAATAATCCAACTAAGCGTGTTGGTCAAGCACAAAGTGAACGTCATCATCATCGCATTAAAAATAACTCGTTGTAGCCACGATATCACTGATCAATTAATGATGTGACGTTCAACAACAATCACTCACTCAATATATGATCTAATACATTTTATGATACATTTCCTCCATCGAATAAAATACGTCGCCAATATTCTTTAATACTAAAGAGTCATTTAACGTTGAAAATAGATAGAACTAAAATTTAAAGAAAAAAAATGCCTTGCTGTTAGGATACCAGGAGTCATTATGGTTGTTATGATATGGAAGCTGGAATTATATCTACCAACCCACTCAACTAGTAAGAACAGATATGGATATAACTGACCATGAAAGACTATCCAACATTACACTTAGACACAAAATCATATAAAGGAACAGTTATATTATTGCTGTTCTGCAGTACATATCAACACTAAAGTTGTGAGTTATATTCCCGCTCGTGCCAAGGTGTATTCGACACGACTTGATGTGATAAAATTTGTCAGTAACTTGTGATCATATGTCGGTGGTTTTCGCCGAGTCCACGGATTTCCTCCACCAATAGAAAGTGACGTTTAATACCAACGTGGTTAACATGTAACCATGAGATGAGAGATAGTATTCAATCAGTTAATTATGAATGGTTATCATGATCATTCAATTAGGCAGAGGTATATATGAGAGTATAAGGATAACTCCGTGTTAGAGATTAGATATGAGGTAAAGACACGAATATAACCAGAAACCAAAGAGCATGTACATAATTTAAACTTGTATTTAATCTAAAAGCCGGTCCCTTTCATGATCGTCAATAAGGTTTGCCCGGAAACGACTTGTTTTTTCCATCGGTAAAACTCACCACCACTATACAACTGAAATATCAATTAAGTATCATTCACCTATAACCCCGTCATATATTATGTCCCAAGTCTAACGCTATAGATTTTTCTATATTATCTTCTTTTTAGTGTTAAATGGGTTGTTGTGAGAGATAGTTGTTCGTCTTGTAGAAATTGGTGGAATTGATTATCATAATAATTTAAGCTATCTGTTCATCAATCAGTATTGCTTCAATAACAGTTTTTGTTCAAATGACTCACATATAATAAAGCCTTGGATCAGATTGCTGTATCCCTTGTCCTTTCACTAAGACGTACGGAGTGGCCATATCCGGAAAGGTCTGTTCGTTTAGGAAGACTGAAGATGACATACCCAATGGAGTAAATAATTTCTCTCTAATTAAGGTTTCCCAGGATTTCTTTGAAATCTCTTCTAACAGGTAACCAACCATAACAAAACCAATGTTACTATAGGACCACACATCCCTGAATTCCTGTACAGATCCCAAGTAGTACAGGTTTCTGATAATGAAAAACAAGATGAATTCAGTCTGACTAAAACATATTATATATAGGTGCTCTTATTATTAAAATCAAGCAAATACAGTTATATAACCATAAATTATCATTTTAAACTCTTCGATTTTTCTATGGCATGTTTCAAACATTGCAACATTCACAAGGAATATGGGTTATGATGTTTAACGCCACTTTCGACAATATTTCAGTAAAAATGGCGGTCAGCTATTTTATTGGTGGAGAAACCGGAGTACACAGAGAAAACCACGGGTCTGTCGCAAGTCACTGACAAATGTCACACCTCGTCTGTTATATTCACTAAATGAAATATTTGTTTACAAAAATAATAAATATCTATATTCATAAAAGTACATGCATGTTTATTCATAAAACAATACTACATTGTATATAAAAGTTCATTAAAGTAATATGAAAGGCAAATATCGTGGATTTTTCGAATTAAATATTTTCACTTAATATGTCACTTAATTTTACCTAAAATCAACTGCATAACATTAAAAATCCGCTCAAAAGCAGATTTTAAGAGCAAATCGCAAATTATTTGACAGCAGATAATTCTGTTTTCCCATACAGTAATGCAAAGGATATGCGCGTGACCCAAGATTTGAACTCTTTCTGGGATATTATCGCTCATGCGCAATGTTCAGTTGATGAAAAAAAAAATATTCCGTGTACACCACATAAGAATAATTGCACCAAAAAATTGGTTCACACGACATGAAATAGACAGATTCCTCAATAATCATTGTCAGGAATGTGTGCGTGCTTACCTCAGCATCCATGACTGTTTATCTTTTCTTCACTAGATCATGATCGGCAATCATCGGAACAAAACTACCGAAAGTTAATCAATCTCCACAGCAATGACGAGGATGATAAACATGCACACGGATTTGCAGATTTCTAGTTGTTGGGAACATATTTCGACTTTAAACATGCATGAATAGCTTAGTAAAGGTACCGCCGTATTCCAAATTGAATTTTCAGTGGAAAATGTTCTTCACCCAAAACTGGTGTATAAATATTACTTTAAACCATTTTTTGTTTTTGTTTTTTTTAAAGCAGGTAGAATAGCGTTTCTAGTCTGCTTTGCCGCGAGTACAAATTTATAAAAACAAAAAATAAATGTTTTTTTTTATCGACGACGTAAATGTATTTATCCTGCCAATTCAAAACAACCGAAAGGACCTGAAACAATCGTATTTTCATTGTTTTCATGGGTGTCCTCATTTTCCCGAGCGTTAACTATTATTTGTTCATAAGAAAAGAAATATCTTCGTAAAAAACAAACAAAAATGTTCGTTCAATACGTTTCATTGTGGGGTATCCGTATTGACACAAACAACTAATAGGTGTTATGAATATTCATGAGGTAAACATAAATATTCATCAAATCAGGTTAGTGTTTTGGATTTAATGATTATTGCAATCTTCCTCATAAACATTGACAAGCTTAAACTAGCTAGCCTTCTTAAGAAACTGAAGTAACTAGAGTAGCAACATTTAAATATAAAATGTATTATTTAAGAAAAGATAGTTTTAGGGATTTTGATCAAATTGTTTATGCTTTAAGAAAATAAAATGAAGAAACCAGAGGTAATCAGAAGCCGTAAATAGAAGGACAGACAAGACAATGACCAAAAGAAAAAAGACGAAACAAACACCAATGATACATAATACATTAATCAGAAAACTAAAGATTGAGCAACACGAACCTCTGGAAAACCTACATATAACTAAGAGATAAACTAGTGTAATGTTCCTGTGTGTATTGTTCGGTATAGCAATTTGATATACATGTACTTATACTTTCACCTTTGTAAAGGTGTTGTTGGCCTTGATCGTATGATAGTTGGATTTACAACTACCTAAGCAATCAGTGCCTATCACCACTAACGTTGCGAGTTGGAATGTCAGTGACTTGCAGCAGGTAGGTGGTTTTCTCCGGGTACTCCGGTTTCCTCCACTAATAAAACTGGCCGCCACGATATAACTGCAATATTGTTGAAAGTGGCGTTTTACACCATAACCTTACCCTCCATCCACCCTCTTTTTCTTACTTTTGGGTGTCTATATCATGTAAGAACGGATAAATTCAATTCACAGGTCTTTATTATTTGTAACTATTTTTGTTTCCCTATTACGTCTCAAAAATAACCGTGAACTTGTTCATTCAGTTTGTCATCCACGATAATAAGCTAGAATTTGGATGTAAATTAACATGGTAGATTATCCAACATTACACTGAGAAACCAATTAAAGTAAAGGAAACTCTTAAGATCTCTTTATAGTAACGTCAGTAACAAAGTTCTCTTTGGAGATTTTGAATCTGACAGGTTTGACCAAGAATTTGGGCTAATACAGGGATGTGTCTTGTCCCCAACCCTTTTCTCTGTTTTGATGAACGATTTAGTCAGTATGCTATCAGAACAGAATTTAGGGGTTAATTTAGCCTTTGATATTATAAACTGTCTCCTCTTTGAAGACGATATTGTATTAATGGGCAAATCGGAATAGGAACTGCAAACTCTTCTAAATATTACAGCTAGGTTTGCAAGTAAGTGGAACCTAAAATTTAATTCCAGAAAGTCAAAGGTAATGGTAATAGGCCAGAAAATTGATAAACTCAAACTGTGAAATCTTGGAAATGATCTAATAGAAGAAACAAATGTTTATAAGTATCTTAAGGTGTACTTTTCACGTTCCCTGAAATTTACTTATCATATAGAAACATGCATAAAGGAAAATGTCCAGAAAAAGCTAAATTATATGACACGAATTTCGGGCGAACACGGTAATTTTAATCGAATTTCGTTTGGAGACTCATTATAGACCTCTATTATACGCCCTTCTATTGCACACGGTTGCGCCGTATGTTTCCCTTCCGCAATTTCAAGTGCTCAAAACATTGAAAGTTTGCAGTACCAAGCTGGAAAAATTATTTTGAAAACGAAAATGAACTTTCCAAAATCTGCTCTCCTATCAGAATTTGGGTGGGAACCAATTAACAAATTTCTTGACCGACAGCGTGTTAATTATTTTGCAAGATTTGATGAACTTCCGGCTCACAGGTTATGCAAAATTGTATTCATGGAGCTAAAAAATTACGAATGTGTGGAATGGAAGTATGTAAATTATATGAAAAATATTTTGCAGTCAATAGGATTAGACCATTACTACTATGGAAATTTTAATACAAACATTTTAAACATTTTTACGGAAAAGCAGTTCAAGATAAAGAATTATCTAGGAGACTGGAAATGAGCAGTCTATCAAACTAAAATACATGTAATATTTCATCAGGGAAACAAGCATAAATGAACTATAAATGATTTCTGGGCCTCTAGACTGAAGTTCCTAGCTAGAACCAATTACTTGCCCCTGAATGAACGTCTTTTTAAAACTAATCTCCGTGAAAGCTCTAAGTGTAATATATGCGATGACAATATAGTCGAAGACTTGCATCATTTCTTATTTGAATGCAAAACCTTACGTGGTATCAGACAAGAACTATTCGAAGAAATAGAAACAGTAATAAAAATCGTTTTATCCGGATCTCGCGTTTTCAGAGTTACCGCCCTTTCAAAAGCTGCAGTTCTTGATCGGAGACTTTTGTCTTAGTTTTAACACTGAGCTTGATTTCTCGCTTGACCAGGTAAGTAAAAAACTTTTATGTAAAATGACGAAAGAGCGAGCTATTTTAATTAAGTCATGTGTCGATGATCAGGAACTCGCTTAATATTGTGTTTCTTTTATTGTATATGTCATTCTTATATTTTACTTATACATGTAATTAAGTGCAATTAAAATATTGTGATACATTGTTTTAATGAAGAATGACACATTTGTTTCTGTGATAATATGTTATGACTTTTATAATTATCACAATGACTTTGATATGTTTTTTGTTCTTTGATGACAATATTCGTGTATGATTTATGCTAATCTTAATATAGTTGTTAATTTATGATTATTAGACGCAAACATTGGTACCCCGCTGATGTTTGCCCCCGTTGTAAAGGGGCAGTTTCTGAATAAAATATATTTATATATATTATGCTTTAAGAAAAAAAATGAAGAAACCACAGATGTAGATGTAATCTAAAGCCGTTAATCGAAGGACAGACAAGACAATGAACATAAGACAAATCAAACAACCAGGACAGACAAGACAATGAACATAAGACAAATCAAACAACCAGGACAGACAAGACAATGAACATAAGACAAATCAAACAACCAGGACAGAGAAGACAATGAACATAAGACAAATCAAACAACCAGGACAGACAAGACAATGAACATAAGACAAATCAAACAACCAGGACAGACAAGACAATGAACATAAGACAAATCAAACAACCAGGACAGACAAGACAATGAACATAAGACAAATCAAACAACCAGGACAGACAAGACAATGAACATAAGACAAATCAAACAAC
>MJUT01000725.1:468532-482492 GCA_002080005.1 Gigantidas platifrons
GTCGCTGTATGTCGCGCGACAATCGCCATCCACTAATGAATAAATTTGTATGTCCAAATTCTAAAGATTCCCAATTAACAAAAGAGGACAAAAATTGCGAAATCATGATGCAACTGTCGCGCGATGAAGAATAAATTAGCCCTAAAGTGAAGTATACCGGCATGAGATGCAGTACGAAATTTTGAAAGCAAATACTTAACTGCGTATGAATTAGACAATTCATGGTCATTGTCTATTTGTTGTCAGAAGAGAAGAAATTTATTTGGGTGGGCTTTACTTCTGAGAAACAGGAAAAATAACGAGTTCTGTTTGGCCCTTTTGGCATATTGAATAAGAATCACAAAAACAATAGACCCTTCCATGGTAACTGCGGGACTGCGTTTTTTTGTTGTTGCGGGAATTGAGTGGTAACGTGCAATTTCCCGTAAAAATGTCAACGTCACCATGGGCCTTTATTTACTTTAGGGAACCCACAACCTATAGGGTAACTGAAATATTTGCACCTAGCGTCGTAGGTTGTATCAATATGCCATCTAGTGCTGTAGACTGTGTCAACGTGCCATAGGCTGTGTTCTCGGGTTAGAGTTTGGCTAGAGGTAGGGTTAGCTTTGGACATACCAAATATGGGTGGGTCCTCTAAAGTAAATGAAGGCCTCACAATGTCACTTTCATTGTTAACTGATGTCAATTTGCGGAAAGTGGCGCGTTTCCACTCAGTTCCCTCCAAAATCGTGAAGCTCTGCAGGTAAAGAAAGGGTCTATTGAGATGCCTGGAACTGCTAATACTAGAAATGGAGAGGAAACTAATGCATAATACCATGCAGAGACAAGTATTATATAGCTAGTTGTGAATTGCATTTTGCACTTCTGATCTAACGGGTACAGGCCAAATCGGCACCTGGACGTCTCGGTACCTTGACACTAAACATAGTTGGGTCGAAACTTTTCATTTTCCTTCACGCATCGTCAATACCAGCCAATTGGTTTTTTTTAATGCAAGATCGCGTAGATGTGAATGCACATGTACTTATACCAACAAATCATTTAATTGTTAGTAAATGTCATCTGAAAAGTTATAATACAAACATTTATAAAGAAATGTGCAAGAGACTACTGAAAAAGGGACATTTTCGGACTATCGGACCTTCGGACTATCGGCCCTTCGGACTATCGGACCTTCGGACTATCAGCCTTTCGGACTATCGGACCTTCGGACTATCGGCCCTTCGGACTATCGGACCTTCGGACTATCGGGCCGTCACCGGTGGAGCGACACACATAGATATTTCTTTCTCGCTAACTTTTTAAAATGTATTATTACTAAAACTGAATTAATATAGCGAGTGATTGTTGTTTTATGACAACTGGGCACTTTCTCCAACTGATATGGCAAGAATAAGTTACTTTTGATGAGAAGATGAGATATCTGTTTTTTTACCAGATCAGCATACTGAGTTGGATTTTCATAGAGGTAGATCAGAGAAAAAAACCACCACATGTCGCTACACGCGGACACATCATCCCGACTCTGCCTCTATACTAGTCTTTTCTCCTACTCCTTATAATGCTTACTGGAAAAATAAGAAATTCCCATCTGTTTAGTTGTTGGGGCTACCCGACCTGGAATCGAACCCACAGGAGGCATTCATGCTTGAACTATATTACATAACAAAGGAGGATTAAAAGAAATTAACTTAATAAACAACGATGGAATACTTTATAGATATTCAAAATGTACGTTAAAACCTGTCTAAATGGCACCTCCTTGGGACCAGCTTTTGTGTTTCGAATAGACAGGTGTTCTGTTTATACAGGTTACATTAACGATATAAAAAAAGGTAAAAAAAAAATAAAAAATTCCTACATTAAGACTTTATTTAATATTCGGTTTATAGAAGATTCCGTGTTATTGAGGGTTGGGTTTAGACAGTAAGTTAACAACATTCCATGTGTACATGCTAAAATTCAATATTCACATTTCTTAAAAAAAAAAAAAAAAAAAAAAAAAAAAAAAGGCTAATTATCTGTTTAAAATAAAGTTGTTCGACATAGTTTAAGTCTACTTTCTCGGTCCGATTTATTACTCATGTTTTCGGTTGCGTTATACATGTATATAGGAAACGGATTAACTGGCGATTTATATATTTATAGTGACGTAACCTGTCTTCTTTCAGTTACCTTTGTCGTCATTTTGCTGATTCTATTGATGCACATCATATGCTTCAGGTTAATTTTTGTTTAATATAGTCTACTGCACCAGGATAAAACTGATGCATGTGGACTAAATATAGAAAACAACACGGAGCGTAGCTGAGGCTTAATAGTGTGCACGCCATAAGCATTGAGAGGAGGGTCTGGAATTTATTTTTCGACGAGATGCAAAATGGTGCGATCTGGGGCCATTTCAGGGTTTCATATAACATAGAATCAAGCACAATTTTCATGACTTTGATAGACAAGAATTTCCTAAAATTGTTCACAATCTACCCTTCGTGTCTTAACAGATACGAGCACATCCATTGCTTTATACAAGTCCCCTTCAAAATCTTTGTGAATATGCATCAATACAAGGGGAGATAGCCTGTCATTCTTCATAGTCGACGTAACATAAGTTTTAAAACGTCTCAGTACACTAAATGAACTTTCAGCAGTAGCACTTGCTACTGACATGGTTAATAAAACACATAATAGAAGGATAGATAACTGGATTTACAGAATCAAGTGTTATACAAAGTGTTTTTGGCAAATCATTATGTTTTGTAATGCCATCTGGCAACATCTCTCTAATGCCTGGTATGCCTCGTATATTTAGTTTCACAATGCACTAAATTAGCACACTAGTGTGTAAAATAATCCATTATATATAGAAATTATTTTAAAAATATATATCATTTTGACTGAGGCCGTTTCGGGTCGTCTTGGTCGTGAACGTATGCCGGGTAGTTGGATTTATAACTACATGTCCATTCAGTGCCTATCACCACTTTACGTTGTGAGTTGGAACCCCACTCAGGGTTGTACTCGATACAACATTATGTGATAAAGTTTGTCAGTGACTTGCGGGAGGTCGGTGTTTCCTCCATCAATAAAACTGACCTCCACGATATAACTGAAATATTGTTGAAAGTGGCGTTAAAACATCATAAACCTAACCCTAACTGAGGTCGTATCAAAAGACCAATATATCGCAAAAATATCAGTAGTATAGTATGTGATCTTTTACCAATCATAAAAACCTAGGGCCACAGGGCCCAAGATGACGGCCAAAAGGGAATCCCCCAAAATAGCGGGGAAACCCTAAAAATAGAACACCCGCACACCGTCCACCGATTCGACGTCATAATAAGGGGTATTATAATCCGATTAAAGGTATGCAGCGCATTGCATCATATTTCTGACCAATCAGATATCCGATTTTACCCACATAAGTACAGATGATCGTATAGAAAACCCTCACTTAACCACAGACCTATCTCATGGACGCACGAGATAAAAAGAAGCTGAACAAGAATGTCGTCAGATCGATGGTCGAAACTCCCGCCGAGTCTGTCGCGGATTACCTGAGGCAATCTGGTATTCTTACAGACGAATTGTGGGAAGACGTCGTGTATCAGAATACGGAGAAGAATAAAGTTCGACAACTGTTGATGATTTTGGTCAGAAGAGGACCGAAAGCTTTCTCCACCTTCGTGGAAGCCCTTCGATCCAGCGATTGCGAGGACTTGGCAGATCTCTTGGAATGCAACTAACCAACGTGGTGGTTCAAAGGGATCTGGGCTGTACGATCGGTTTGCGCGAGCTGACTTATAGATTGGCGAACGCACGCTACGACCCAAGATCTTTTTCTGGACTCATCTGGCGAGACAGGAATATAGGAGGAAATTGTCTGTTATTTTCTAATGGAAAAATCAACTGTAACGGGAAATGTTCGACTTTAACGGAAGGCCGACTGAGACTCAGGCGCTATGCCAGGTGGTTACAGAAGATGGGATACCCCGTGCGTCTGACCAACGTCCGAGTGGTCACGCCGTCCGCCGTCCATCAATTGAGCGACAGAATCGACCCGACTCGATTGCCAAAGGACTTTAGTTACGAACCCGAACTGTTCCCGGCCGTCATGTTTCGACGTCACGGCATGCATTTCATCTGCCATCTGTCCGGGAAAACGATGATCACGGGAATCAAGAGGTCGAGTGACCTGGACGATATTTACTCCGTTCTTTTAGAACTAGAGCTATACTTATAAGAAGTGATACGTGGTCGACGGATATAAAATGGACAAGACGTACGTTCTAGACTTTGCGACGAAACCAAGCCACACAGACTCCACTTTTCTTCTCTTGGGTGGACGCCCACCACCTTCCATGTCTTCGTCTCCACGGGTTACCGGATCCCCTTCTTTCTACTTTCTGCGGAAATGGACGATACAAAACACGTGATCGTCTTTAAAACGACATATTTCGAGGTTGTCGTTTCTCATGGATATTTCGATGTGTTGACCTATGCCACCTCTCACTCGGTGATAGATCGGGTTCTTGAAAGTGACGACGGAAACATCTTCGTTCAAGACACTCAACGATTTGAGAACGGGAATGTACGAATCCCTGACGTAGGAATTCTCCACAAAATTACAGCACACGTAGATCCTTCGCGTCGGTGTGGTCAACTTGGGGACGAACGTAACTTCCAGAAGTGCGCATTCCCACGTTCCGTCCAAGACGTAAGGGTTTGGAAAGTATACTCGAAATTGTCCTCCTGCATTATCCTTAAATATGTTCAGTGAGTCTTCGCTATTGGCAAATACGTAAAACTGCTCCATCGTTCTCGATGATTTTTTTTTTTGGACATCGCCCTCTTATAGGTCATCATGTTTTGCGTCAGTTGTGACATTTTCGAAACAAACACGGAACCAGTCAACCGTATACACAGAACCATCGTGCGTATCCACCGCCGCCGCCATCATCACCAATACAGACATATAAGCAATCGTGGATATCCACCGCCGCCGCCGCCGCCACCGCCGCCGCCACCGCCAATGAAGTAGGGAACGAATTTCGTTTCAGACATCCGTTCACGGCAAACATTACGGGACCAACCGGCTGCGGAAAGACGTATTTCGTTAAAACGCTGCTGCAAAACTGTCGGACCAAGATGGCGCCATCGCCTCAGAGAATCGTCTGGTTGTACAAGAGATGGCAACCCCTCCTCTACGACGTCGTCCGAAAGACCGTGTTCCCACGAGTAGAATTTCGTCGAGGCATCCCGATGTACCTGGACAGCGACGATTTCTTCGAACCCCGAATGCGAAACGTGATAGCCTTGGACGACCTGATGTCGACCGCGTCCAAGGACCCAAGAATCAACGATCTCTTTACCGAGAGAAGTCATCACCGAAACTTGACGGTAATCGCTCTGAACCAAAACGTGTTCTTTGGCAAAGATCCCACACAGAGGAGAAATTGTCACTACCTGGTCCTGTTCAAGAATCCGATAGATCGACAACCCATCACGACGCTCGGCAGACAGATGTACCCCGAACGGGCCCACGACTTTTCACAAAAATTCGAAGAAGTTACGAAGGAACCCTACTTGTTTCTGGTCGTGGATCTGAAACCCGAAACCCCGGAATGGAGGAGACTATGTACCGAAGCCTCGGACGACATGCAGACCGATCGAACGATCTCAGTGGAAGACTCAGACCAAATGGATACGCAGGAAGACGATATACTTTCAGATCAAACGGACACGTCTGACGTCGACATGCATTCCGATCATGTGGACTCGCTAGAGGGGGACCCGGTAGCCCGTGGAGACGAAGACATGGAAGGTGGTGAACGTGCACCCAAGAGAAGAAAAGTGGAGTCTGGGATGACCAATCTCCAGATAGAGAGCTGTTTAAAGGGCTATCCCGCGACCGTGTGCTGCGCCGACGAGTTACCGGACCACGTGGGAGTCAGGTCCCGCACGTTCATCGTCAATACAGACACGTACGACCGTGGTGGAAGTCACTGGGTGGCGTTTCACTTTCCCCTCGTGGGACCCGCCGAATTTTTCGATTCGCTGGGAAACGCACCGGAAATGTATCACCGCCGATTCGCCAACGTCCTGGTCGTCAATGGACCGGAATACCTCTACTGTTCGTCTCCAATCCAACCCGACGACACCGACACCTGCGGACTGTATTGCCTGTATTACTTCAAACGAAGACATCGAGGAATGGAGCTGCCGGACATAGTGAAAGGCTTTTCCACCGTTGATTTAAAAGGAAACGAGGACAAAATTTTAAGATCTGACTGTTAACATTGTCATTGTCGTTATAGTGATCGAACTCAATAAACAATTGAACTGTATTTTGTCTTGGTAAATGACCCCATTGTGGAATGTAATAAACGGACGAAATCGTGATAAAACCACTATTGTCAAGCATTGCCGTGTCTTTATTATAGAATGTATTATACGTAATAAATGATACGAACGAAATCGTGTCGTTGTGTTACTTCCCTTTGAATACGCTTAACCATTGAACTTAGTAAACAATCGAACTGTATTTTGTCGTGCGTTGACTTGGTAAATGTCTCCATTATAGAATGTATTGTACTTAATAAACGGACGAAGTCAAATCCCAACACATTTATTTTTTATATTTTCATTGAGTCAAAATCAGAAACTGTGTGTCTATATAATCCCCCTTTCCCCTTTTAGTCTTACAACATACTTTTAAAGCATGTGTCTTTATTATAGAATGTATTATACGTAATAAATTATACGAACGAAATCGTGACGTTGTGCTATGCTCAGAGTTACTTCCCTTTGAATACGTTTTAACCATACTGGAAATTACTTCCCTTTGAACATATACATTGAGTTATCTCCCCCCACTCTCATCGAACATACACACCGACAGATCTTTCATTGACGCAATTGCGCTGCACACGTCATAATCCGGATAAGCAAACGATCTGTCCTTAAACGGATGTGTGTGCAGGGTTATATATTAATCTTTTTGTGACAACTTAATCTCGTTAGATTCATTCAAAATAATTCATATTATAATCATTTGACATTATAATATCGATGTTTAGATTGATGAAAATTAAATCACATTCCAACATTTTTAGACATGTGTTTGATAACTAACCAAACTAAAATAATATGTCTTGCTTTATATATGCAAAACTATCGTTGGACGAAATATGATACAATGCACTGCAGACGTATGCATCGTCATAATCCGGATAAGCAAACAACACGTCCTTAAACGGATTTGTGTACATGGGTATTTGCAACCTTATTAGATTAATTAATACTATTTTTCATTGGTCAGAAATATGATGCAATGCACTGCATACCTTTAATCGGATTATATAACACACCTTATATTACGACGTCGAATCGGTGGGTGGGGTGTCATTTAGGGTCTTCCCGCTATTGTTTGGGATTCCCCGATGGCCGCCATCTTGGGCCCTGTGGCCCTAGGTTTTTATGATTGGTAAAAGGTCACATACTATACTACTAATATCTCTAATTGCAATTGCTACATTTATTTTTGATCAGATAAGTTAAACCGTTGACCATCATATGGCTTTCACAAATACGTATTCAAATGCTGTTCAATCGTATAACAATTCATGATAATACAACCATCTTTTAAAGCTATGCCTACCGTTGTATAACGGTGTATTTTCCTAAAACCCATTTGATTATGGTGGTTATGGTTATGGTATTTAACGCCACTTTAAGCAATATTTCAGTTATATCGTGGAGGTCAGTTTTATTAATGGAGGAAACTGGAGTACACAGAGAAAACCATCGACCTGTCGCAAGTCACTGACAAATTTTATCACATAATGTACATATCGAGTACACCTCACCATGATCGGGATTCGAATTCACAACTTTAGCGGTGATAGGCACTGATTGCATAGGTAGATGTAAATCCAACTACAATGCGATCACGGATTGTCTTTTGCTAAGTTTGTAACTTGTTCACGCCACGACATAAGAAAGTTGAAATTCTGCTATTTAAAGTTGGTATTAATTAAAAATAAATCAGCCGATCATGGCAAGTTTGTAACTTGTGTCTTAATTATAGTCATTATCTGTATATATTGTTGGACAATAAATTGTGTTTATTAAAGTAAAGACGATCGTTGTTGTTGGTGTGATATAATAATTGTATTTGGAAGTTTTGTTCAGGTATCGTTACTCCGTTGTTCGGAGCACTCTACAACACATGGAAGTTTCGACGACGTTATCGTTGCAATTACAAATATCTTAGGCCATGCAAAGTTAATTACTTGGTTCTCAGGCCCTTTTTTGTCAAAATTGATGAGGGAGGGCGGCATTTTTTTTTATCCTTTTACTGCTGTAAAAAGTGATGAGGGAGGCATTTTTTCTTCTTTTTTTTCGTGAAAAATATGGCAATGTATAAATCTTTTCATTACTTTATTGAAAATTTCAATTTTATTTCTTCCGATGGTGGCAGAAACATCACAAGTGGTTAATTTTTATGGAAACGTCCAATCTGCTGGTACCAACGTACCATTTTTTATCTCCGTAAACAATTCCAATAAGGTACAAGCTTCGGAGAAGCCCCCTATTATGTTTCCTGGTAAAACTGGCAAACATTTGTGCCGAATTTGCACAGAAACGATTGACATTTTGTCTAAATGTCAAACGGAAACACGTTTTTTATTTATACATTGTCATAACGATGCTTTAAATCTCATTTAAGCATGATGCGTTTTAAAGCGTTTCACCGACCACGCGATATAAGAGAAAAACGGATGCGGTTGTTTTTTCCGTACGGACAGCGCTACCACATTTAAATTTATTTTTTTTTACTATTTTTGCAAAAAATCGGCAATACGGCAACGAATTTCCACATGCGGGCGGGCCTGAGAACCAAGAAATTAACTTTGTATGGCCTTAGGCAACTTTTATTTTTTATAATCTGGACTCACGCAAATATTTAAATACATCTAAAAGTATATCATATTTTCTTTTGAATGGTTACCTGTGACATTTTGGCAAAACATCAATGTGTCAATGTAAGATTTTATCCTAATTTCTTCCTCTTCTGGGAATACATTTGCCGTGCTTCTTCCAATAAAAACTATGAAGATGAGCACAAAAGCACTTTTAAAATTTGACTGCATTTTTCATGCGTCTATGTGGAAAATTTTTTCTTTAACATAAGGGTAATAAATTAACTTGTTTAAAGGGGTAATTATCTGCCAAATCGTAAATTTTTGTTACCCATAAAAACTATCAGATATGATTGATGCCTTAATAAAACGTGTTTCTGTAACTTATAAATGTTATGAAATGTACGCGCATCGGGGGAAAAAAACATGCAACTGCTCGAGTTTTGAGATCGATCAAGAAATGGACACCATCTTATTAATTATCGACATTACGGTTTACGGAGTTTGTCGAATGGTCATTAAATCAGTACAACAGTGCACTTGTTTCTTATTTTTTGTGAAACTGCTTTTAGTCGGTGTTAATTACGGACAAAGAATTATGCAAGTTGGCAGTTAATAAGCGACAAAATACAAATTATTCGTTTTTACCTGTCACTAGTAAGGTCAATTGCATACGGAAAAAGCGAGGTCAAATTATTTGCTTGCAAGCAAATAAGTAATCGATCATGGTAATTTTCGTTCTCAAAAGGCGGAAAGTAGTTCGATAACCTGTTTAATGTGAAATATTTACCTTTATTTCATCATTTTAAAGCCATTTCCCAATTTCCAAAGCATATAAAAAAAATTAGGTCAAAATCGTAGCTATGCCCCTTTAAATATATTTGAGAAGTTTACTGCCTGTCACATGACCATATATTAATAATAATTATAATATAGGTAACAAGGAATTATCTATTTCCCGTGCGTCACTGAGATTTACATGATATTTTAATATGTACTAAACTAGGAATTATCCATTTACTGAGTGTAAATATTCATTGATATGGCGCATATTTCTGCAGAATATGTAATTAAATAGGTCGCGGAAAGTTTTTCCTAAAAAAAATAGCCCGTACTTTCCTCATTCCTGAGTTATTATCTGGTTTGTGACAAGAGTCACACGACCGTTCGCACTTGATGGAGCTGCTTCCCGTTCCAGAGAAATTGATATGTACCTCCCTTAACCATTTTGTGATATTTGGAAATATTGTTCATGTATATTCCTCCGTTGTTCGGAGCACGCTACAACACGAGGAAGTCGGCGACGTTATCGTTACAATAACAAACATTTTAGGCGACTTTTATATTTTTTTAATACAAAAAATGTAACCTGCACTCCCGCAAATAATCAAATTCGTTGCAATAACATTCATTTTAGGCCACATTTATTTATAATCTGCACTCCCCCAAATAATCATATATATGATGAACAAGTTTATCATATTTTCTTTTGAATTGTTACCTGTGAAATTTTGACAGTGCATCATTGTGTCAATGTAAGATTTTATCCTAATTTCTTCCTCAGGTGTGAATATATTTGCTCTGCTTCTTTCAATAAAAACTATGAATATAAGCATATTTACACTTTTAAATTTTGACTGCATTTTAAAGGTTTCGAACTGGACAATTTTTTCTTTGAACATCATATACGTATTTATATTTAAAAGGGTAATAAATGAACACATGAGTATTATATAGTTTATATTCAGAAGTTAATGGAGAAGATGTCAAGTTGTCATAAATTTTAACGTTTTAAATCACAAGCCTTGGGATTCGGTTTACTTTACTGATTTCAATAGACAATAAAATATAGACTGGGTATAATAATAAATTCTAGATGTAATACATTGACTTGGTCATATATACATTGCATAAAAATCAAATTGTAAAATCAAAAGTGATAACAACATTACTAAGCTGTTATCGGAATATTTCCAGTTCTCTTCAGGTTTATTCTGGTACCCGACTGATATTTGTACAAAGATTTTGTTTGGCATGTATACTATCATACGATCCTTTATGTGTTACAAAAGTCTTTCTGATTTTTTATTCATATTTCAAATTAACGTCAATAATACGTTTGGAGCATATACAAAATGTATATACATAGGGGCTACTTTTTTTTATGTCATATAAAAAACACTTTAAAAAAAATCCTACTATAACTGAATTTTTTTTACCCCTTACTATAACTGAAAAAAATACCCCCTACTATAACTTAAAAAAAAACACCCCCTACTATAACTTAAAAAAATACCCTCTACTACAACTAAAAAAATACCCCCTACTATAACTAAAAAAATACCCTCTACTACAACTAAAAAAATACCCCCTACTATAACTGAAAAAATACCCCTACTATAACTGAAAAAATACCCCTACTATAACCGAAAAAATAGCCCTACTATAACAAAAAAAAATACCCCCTACTATAACTTAAAACAAATACCCCCTACTATAACTTAAAAATTACCCCCTACTATTACTGAAAAAAAAAACCTACATTGAAAAAAAAATTACCCCCTACTATAACTGAAAAAATTACCCCCTACTATAACTTAAAAAAATACCCCTACTATAGCTAAAAAAATAGCACCTACTACAAGCATTTATAGTCTTACTATATAAATCCTTGCTTACTATAACTAAAAAAAATACCCTCTACTATAACTGAAAAAATTACCCCCATACTATAACTGAAAAATAATACCCCCTACTATAACAGAAAAAAATACCCCTACCATAACTGAGAAAAATACCACCTACCATAACTAAAAAAATTACACCCCTACTATAACTGAAAAAAATACCCCTTATTATAACTAAAAAAAATACCCTCTACTATAACTGAAAAAAAATACCCCCTACTATAACTGAAAAAATATCCCCTACTATAACTAAAAAAGCTACCCCTACTATAGCTAAACAAATACCCTCTACTATAACTGACAAAAAATACCCCCTACTATAACTGAAAAAATACACCCTACTATAACTGTAAAAAAAATACCTCCCACTATGCTGACGTTTTTTTATATGACATGATTTGAAGTGATCGATTTTAATAGTCATGTGAATCGTGATACTTTTATTATTACCAAGACAGGGCATACTGTATTAATTATTCAGCGATTTTCTGCGTGTTCATTTCCATGTAGCACAGATCCATCCGACAATTGTCACCGTTTTGATTTGACTGCCTCCAAGTCATGAGGTAGTCAAATCAACTTGTGCGCACAATATAAGGCCAAGTTCGGTTGGAACCCGATAGGAACTAGGTGCTGGGTTGGGTGACGTCATACTACTATTAATTGGATGCGCGCGCAACTTTCCATTTAGACGCCGTTGTGCGATCTCGAGTAACTCCCAGCATTAATCTAACATTAATCATTGACCACGAACAGGGGGAGAAAATCTATACATTATATAGCAATATGCTCCTGCTTACTCGATTCAAATCGTGTATGATTTTGTCTTAAGACAATTAAAAGTTTGAAAAGTCTCTCCCGTGTAGAAACGTAAACACATGTACCATGGTACATACAATGTATTTGGCCCATAAGACGATGATTTTCCCTTCCTCATCCGAGATTGACACAGCAATCAAAAGCAAAATCATAAAAAGGTATTGAAATAAACAAAAACATGTGATCAATGTTAAATTTGACAATTCAAGTCTAAAATGATCAAAATACAAACTTACAATTCTGCATCTTGACGCCATCTTGGATCTTGAATAACCCTGGGTCGACGCTGGGTTAGAAGAGTAACAAGGTCAAAAGTTCAATTGCGTCATTGTTTCTATTTTTAACACTTTCCCGGGTGGTTCATATGGAACCCGAGTAACGCGAGTTCGATCCCGGGTCCCATTCGAACTTGGCCTAAGGCAACAATAAAAAGGGTTCCGAATGTCATTTTCTAGCATCAATATGTTCGTTCCTTTCCTTCTCTCTGATATCCCCTGGAAGGTCAAAAAAGTAGCATGATCAGAAAGTATATGCGTTTCAACACATCCCGCAAATCCCAATATCTTGTTGCTATGGTAATAGGGATCATTGCAGGAAGCTACATTTGGAGACCTGTCTGTATCGAAGCAACTGAAATTACAAAGAAAACAACCGAAGTTGATCTAAATAACCCAAAAATTGAAGAAGAAAAGTGACTGTCGAACTCCTGTTATTGATAAACATTTGAAATCAAAAGAATTACAACTGGCTGTTCATAACTTCTTAACATTTTCCAGCATCATATCACGACAATCAAGACAGACTAAACTTTTGAAGTATGTCCAATATGGATAATTTCAAAGAATTTCTTGCAAGAATACATCCCAAGATGCCCAGATATATTTTTTACATGTCCATACCACTAGTGCTGCACACAGTGTATCGTTTCAAAAAACAACGCAACTATGCTATTATGGAAGAGGAAACAAATGCTCTAATAAAGAACCGACAAAGAATGGAGTCTAATAGTAATACTAATAGTGATTACCAGTGACCAATTTGTACTGAACATGGTGCTTTTATAGAAAATATGTTTGAATTTATATTGTATATATTATGAGTTAATGAATGGAAAATACAAAAATAATCTTTGCATTTGATGGTGTTAGATATTTACATGTACAGTATTTCAAATAATGTTTCTGGGTTCCCTGATCCCAGGTGGCAGATGTTGGTTGTTTGTTGTAATACATTAGTCCGAGATTCCTCTGCCGTTCGACGACTATTTACATCTTGCTGTTGTCGTTGAACGTCGGAGCGCTTGCCATAAACAAAACAGCGGATTTTCCTCACATACTCGAGAGAGGCACATTTCCACGTTTTGTGACTTATCAGATTTTATTTTCTATCCAAAACCTTTATATAAATCGCTTCACCAATCATATTTCTATTAATTCATAACCATCTTACCCTCAGAAATTGGTGTTACACTCCATTACAGCACAATTTCCCCAGACCATATGATTTCGTCATTTTGAAATATTTGTC
>MJUT01000725.1:488798-511656 GCA_002080005.1 Gigantidas platifrons
CCCAGCACCTCCTAAGGCTGGCCCTGGAGAACAGCATTGACCCAGCACCTCCTAATGCTGGCCCTGGAGAACAGCATTGGCCCAGCACCTCCTAAGGCTGGCCCTGGAGAACAGCATTGGCCCAGCACCTCCTAAGGCTGGCCCTAGAGAACAGCACTGGCCCACCACCTACTAAGGCTGGCCCTAGAGAACAGCACTGGCCCACCACCTCCTAAGGCTGGCCCTAGAGAACAGCACTGGCCCACCACCTCCTAAGGCTGGCCCTGGTTCAAATTATCAGATATTACTTTAAAAAAATATTTTCAATTCAGTATTATTTAATTTATTGAGTAGTTTATTTTTATACTTTTTATAAAATTGACAAATTGTTCAAGTGATTAGATCACATAGCTTAACCTGTATATGAAAAGTTCACAAGTTTACCAGGGTATATCCAGATGTCATCCATACGTATGACCTGTCCTATTCCAAGAGGTCAAAGTGATAAAATATGTAAAGATTCTGTATTGTAACTATAAATTTTACTACATCAGAACAAAAGTTGCTGTAGTAGATGGACAGCACTTGATCTCTTTGAATCTTGAAAACCCATATTAGGCTGACAGCACTTAATCTCTTTGAATCTGGAAAACCTGTTAATTGCTACAATTCTGGAATGGATTGCACAAACCTCAATTAAATTTAAATCTCAATTAAACCTTAAGTATAAATTCAATTCATGTACATTTCAAGTAAATTTTGGTGTGAATTAAGTTTTAATTGACACTTAAATTTAATTGAGGGTTGTGCAACCCAGTCCATACCATACATGTTAAGCTGGTGAAAAATTAGCATGTAATACTGGTTATTCTGGTTTGTCATACAGTAAGTGTGATGTAATCAGAGTGTATTTGGAGCTCCTTTAGGTAACACTGAAAATATATTTTTTTTTCAAATTAGACCTTGAAATATCGGCAAAATTGGCATCACTACTTAGTAGGGATGTCAATGAGTATTTGAGTATCACTCGGAAGGTCAGAGTATCGAGTACAATTTTCGTACTCGAATACTCGCCTAACTTTTTTATCTTTAGACATTATCCCTTTCATTTTTCTCTTTGAATATTCCCTAAATAAAGTTTAAGTGTGAACAAATAAGAATACAGTTCTTCTTCTTCTTCTTCCGTGTGTTCTAAGTTGTTAGAAATAAAGTGTGTATATCATAACAATATGATTGACTAACTTACCAGTTATAGCAAAGATAGTCATTGACTTGAATTCCACCCTTAACTGGATGGGTTTCATTCTTCATATCTGTTAGGAATAAATTACTAGGTAACTCTAAATTTCCTGTCTCTAAAGAAAAAAAATTGCTATGTGAAAAAGAAATTATTACATTAAATATGTTCAAACAATGAAGATAAAAGAACAAATAAAAAATACCGGTAGTCAGATGTCAAATGGCAAAGGCAAAAAATCAAGAACAGCCATAAAATCTCAGATCCTTTCCAATTTTTAATAAAAATAGGTTACTGCTAGATAAAGATGTATAAATACTTTCTGTTGTCACATTTTGTTAAAATCAATTGAGAAAATAAAGACTGTGAGTCATGTCTTTATACTTGATCACTACATTAATCCTATCTGTTTACTTAGGGACCAACCAATGTCTAATCTGTGTTGGGATCGGATGTCTCGACAGAATATTTTTTCCCACAAAAAATCATAACAAAATAATAATTTTTTAGATAAATATAACTGAACATTTCTTTTCGCAACAAATTATGACTATTAAAATATATACATTATGTCATTATGTTTGTTTAATTCTAAAAAAAATTCCCCTTTTTTCCCCAATAAGAAAATGGTTGATCCTTTTAACAACCCATTCAACATCACCATTTTCATATGACTATAACAACATGCAATATGAACAGTCACATAGTAATTCACATATGGGCATGGACTATTGATAAAGAAGTAACAAAAGGTATTCTTTTTTATATACATTTTGTATTTTATGAACTTTGGTATATTTTGACTATTATGACCTGCAGCTGACAAACTGGTAATCAAAGAGATCTGCAGATATTTTGCTTACAGCACTTCTACTTCTATATCACATGTATTTAAAAATGCAATTTTGACGTTCGAAACCCACTCAGGCCGGGTGTACTAGATACAACATTATGTGATAAAGTTTGTAGGTGAAATGTGACAAATCTATGGTTTTCTTCTGGTGCTCTGGTTGTCTCCAAAAAAACTGACCACCACAAAAATAACTGAAATATTGTTGAAAGTGGCATTACACACCACAACCCTAACCCTATTATTTAGACCTCTCCTTGTGGCAAAGTGTAATACCTTATATGATAAAAACACAATCTAAATTTAGATAACACAAAATTTATTTTTTATTCTCACAAATAAGAAGAAATGATACCTTTACCAGGTCCTTGGTAAATATATTTCATTTCTGCCGTCATTACTCTTCTAACTGAGTATAATACGTCACTACTAAGAAATTGACTGAGTTTGTCTGCTAGTATCCTCTCTAGTTTTCTAGCTCTTGGGTTTATCTTCTTCTCCTTTTCTAAACTTCTGAAGGTATCTGTAAAAATATCCATCATATTTGTCTTCTTTTTTTCTTTTTTTTTTAATCAAGAATACAAATAATAGTATCACCTTTTACTACTGGTATAGCACACCACAAAACCCCTTTAATAGACATAAACGATGTAGCTGAATTATTGCTAAAGTTGGTGTTAAACACCAAACTATCAATCAACCCTTACACATAGGCAAATTCGATGAATAGAAATGATACTTCTCATTAAATTTTATCTTTAATTATATTTTATTTATTAGTTTATACCTTGTATGTAAGCTTGGTATTTCACTAATTTTTTTACCTTAAAAATTTACCCATTTAGCATAGAATTATGGCTATGCAAATCATTATTTTTTTGTAGTTAGCTTTTCTTTGTGCAAAAATAGTCAAACTAGTCTACCAAAATCAAAATTTTTTCATAACCAAAATAATTGTCATAAATGATTTGTTTAAGCTATCATTAAACAGCTATGCTGCAAAAGATACAATTTGTGTTCTTTTTTTGACAAAAAAGACCCAAAACTATCATTATCGGAATTATTTCCAGGATGACAAGAATTCAATTTAACCCGACTCTATTCATATGACCTTCTATGTGAACCCGTCTTGAGCATGCGCACTGTTTAGAAACAATTAACAACAGGTGGTTCTTGGGCAAAAGAGAAAGTGTCAATGCATGGAAGAAAGCGGACTTTGACGGATTCCGAGAGAGAAAGAGGAATAGAAGTGCAGTATCTTCCAAATGGAACAAATGCAGGATATATGTAGGAGATCAGTTGGACCGTTGGAATGAACTGAAGGAATTGCTACGCATCTAAACTCATGCTGAAGTGGCAAAGATTTTGCTTGATAGGTAAAAATAGATTTGGCCTCGCTCAGGTCAGTGCATAATTAATTAGCTTCCAGTAACGATGGTCAGCTTTTTTAAATAGAAAAAACAACGTTTCGTAGCGTATTCACCAATAATTCGGTGTTTAATCTTCATTTTATGAAGGTCAGTACAGAAAACAACAATAATTTTGAGCATGAAAAAATTACGATTTTGGTAGACAATATGCCTTTAAATGATTCATTTGTAAATAATAATGATTTTTTTTTAAGTGTCTTAAAAAACTGTACCCACTTTTATTGTAGAAGTTAAATATCAACCTCACAATTTTTTCATGGTCGTTCCATCTCTCCTTTATAGCATACATTTATACAGGTTGCATTGATGATATATTGATATGAATAAAATAAATGTGGTAAAAAATCTATTTGATTGAGAAAGTTAAAATAATATTAATTGTAAATGAAATTATATTTTGATGATACTTTAATATTCATTCACTTGTAAGCCTGGGCAAAGGTGATATAAGTTAATAGGCAGAATAAGACAATAAAGAAATCAACAAAAAAGACTGTACCTTGTAATCTGAGCTGTAACAAGTTCTGCCAAGTGGCCCTTAGCATTATCACACTAGACAATGTATCCTGAGCAACTTCTGCATCTGGAAATTTGATTTCTAACCAGCCATCACATATCAGTTGTGTACAATCTGTGTTTGTGTCCACAAAGTTAGAAAATAATGTTACAGTCTGTAGTGCTGGCACACGCATTGTGTTTACTAAGTATGGTTTGTTGGTTTCTAGTAACGTCCTACAAATTTTAAATAGATTTAGAAAATATCTGACAGTATAGTATACGATACATTAGTTGTATAGAAACTAAAATGTAAAGGACTGAATGAACTGAAAATAGTATTAAGTAAGAAATTTAGACAATTTTGCACATATCAATTTGATTCTAAAAATTATGCATTTATACATTTTTCATACAGAGGCAGGGAGTGAACCGGTAAGCTTCAGGACAGACCAGAAAATGGATGTGCAAGCTTTCAAATCTGACAAGCTCCTATGCCCCTGTTATAGGAGTTATTTCCCTTACAATGGACAAAATGGTAACAGGTTTAGCAAGAGCAATGGAAAGGACAACAAATTTAAGTATCATTTACTCATAATTTGTAGATATATTTGAACCTTGTAAAAAATCAGAGAATTATTTTATATCAAATATGAAAATTTATAAGTTGTTATAATATAAAATTTTTGAACAGGTTATGGGAAAAAATATATGTTTTATTTCATTGAACTTTGCATGAAAGGGCACCCGTTTGCCAACCTTAAAGGGAAATAACTCCTGTAAAAACTTATAGAATCAAAGTAGGACATGTTCAAATGGTCTAATACAGTGTATGTATTATGTTTAAATCGATTCCTGAATAAAATGGAATCCTGTCTACATTATACAGTCAAACCTGTCTATAGTGGTCACCTGGGGGAGATTGACAAAATGACCGCTATATACAGGTGACCTTTATGTGAAGGGTTTTGATTTTTTGACAAAATATTGCACGTTAGTTGTAAATAAACATTTTTCATTACATCTTATGTTTTTAATAATGTTTTACTGGTTATTTTGTTCCTGTCGTAATTTTACTCTGGTTTACATTTATTGTTGATGAAATTATCTCAATATGATATGATTTGAATAAAACATACAAATAAATAAATAAAGATATTTAATAAACAAAAGTATACTAAACTGGAAGCATTGTTTTTCAAAATCGTAAATTTCCAGTAACACGAGGTTGAACTGGGAACGTTGTTTTCAAAATCGTAAAGAATCTCGCATTTTCTTTAAAGAATGTTCATTATCTGGGTATGACCAACACCCATCTCCTTGCCCACAGTCCGACAACTTTTCCCAACATCACAATGATTTATCACTTTCACTTTGTTGTCAAATTTCAAAGCTTTCCTATTTACGGATGTTGACGATTTTGACATGATGTACTAGATACAAAATATTTTTGGTGAGTGAATTTCTATTCTTGTCGTAATGAATAAAAATCCCCAATACCGCCCGGGGATAAACTGTCCTTTATGTCATTTACGATTCACAAAACAAAATGTGTTTGTTTATTTAATTAATTAAATTAGTCAATATATTTTGTAACACCTCAGGGTTTTTGGTACATTTGAGAAAAATACCGATCTTCCGAAATCACTTCCGGTATTATTTTTAAAATAAAATTGACCGTAATACATAGGGTTTTACACTGAAAATTACTTATAAATGGTGACCGCTGACCGCATTGAACAGGTGACTGCTATATCGAATTAAAATATATAGTAAAATGCAGAGGGAGAGCATGAAAGTGACCGTTATGAGCAGGTGACCATTATATAAAGGTGACCGTTACGGCAGGTTTGACTGTACATCCTATTTTCAGGGACAGACAAAAAAAACCAGATTTTTTTACTTAAAAAATCAGTTGTTTTTTTTCTTCAAGTTTTACAAAAATATTTTCGCTGAATACTGCTGGAGCAGATTATTATTTTTTTGTTGTTGCACATTTCAGGGCCAATTTTTGTACTATAAAATTTAGCGACTGAAAAAAACCCACTGTGCATTTGAACCCTGATGCCCACTTCAAGGATGGGGATTTCAGTGGTAAATTAAAAAAACTGTTTGAACCCTGATGTCCACCACAAGACCAGATGTTTTTGTGGTCAGTTTGTTATAATTAAGTGTACAGTCTTTCCTCTTCCATTCAGTCTGGGAGTCAATATATAGCTAAATAAGTTGCTTAAAGTGGTGACAAACACCAATTACCCATAAACTTACACATAAGTAAGAAACTGATGTTTACTACTTAATTTTCCTCTTAAATCACTTGGTCCAACACTTTGCTTCTCTGGTTCTGGTGGCTGTAACAGTTCTGGTTGACTAGCAAATACAGATGTAGGATGAAGCAGCAAAAACGGCTTGTTCTGTAAAATATATAAAACAGGAAATTTTAAAAATTGCTATGCATTTTTTGTTATCTAATAATCAAATTAAACTCAATACAATGCATTCAAACCAAATGAATTATTAATAGTATAAAAAACTGTATCAATTAGAGATTTGATGGTGGCAAATTGAGTTTACTGGCGACACGTTAGCGGAGCCAGTAAACAGATATTTTCTACCATTAAATCGACAATTGATGCCGTGAAATTTCAAATATAATACAGATATCTCCATTCTAATGTAACCATGTGTAGGATAGACATACATACATCATATATGTATATTTCCGTATTATTGACGAGATGACATAAACGGTAATCAGCTAAAATTAAAAAAAAATATTTCATACTATTTTAACCGTGGAATTGGTGAAAATTACACCATTAAATCAACAATTGATGCCATGAAATATTCAAATACAATTCAGTTATCTCCATTCAAATGTAATCATGTGCATTGCTACATTGTTGACAAGATGATGTAAGCGGCAATCGTCTAAAATATCTCATGATTTTCAACCGTGGAATTGATACTATGAAAATTACAGCATTGTCCAATCACAATCACAACTACATTAGAATGTCGTTTAATGCCAAATGAGCATTTTTTCAGCTTTATCATGACAAGAAAATCTTATATTTCATTAAGGTGATGATGATGTCCACTTTATACTAGACCAACACGGTTAGTTGGATAAGTATAAGTGCTAGCTCATTGAAACAACAATATACAGGTAGACTTGTCGTCCCACTCAGACATTATCCTCATTCTGAGCCAACCAGTCTTTGGTCTTGCTCCTTAATGCTGCATGCCTAACAGAGAAGCAGCAACATATCAATTCTATAATCTTTGGTTTGACCCAACCGGTGCTTGAACCACAATATACCACACTGGAGACCAGCATGTTACATTTGTAACATAACACCACTGATTTTGGAAAATGATTTGATTGAAATGTTGTCTTTTTTTCTTTCTTTTTTATTTATAGCAAAAGGTTATACAAGGTTAATATTAAAAACATCATCATGTGAGAGTCATAAACTCACTTTTGTATGGAAAGCCTGTTCTGAATCAGACTTGTAGGAGTTTGTGTCATCAGCTATGGCAACTTGTGGATAAAGTCCACTACATAATATTATCTTTAATAGGTTGATGTCCTTCAAGGTGAAACTCCTGCTTTTGTTTGATATAGTCTGTAAAAAGAAATAACATGAAAAATTGAGATTTTATGCACTCGGATAGGATCTACACCAGGGATAAAATATAGGTCACTATTGTCTCTTAATTACCTCTAATATACTACTGGTATTCATTTAACACAAAGAAAAATATCTTAACATCAAATTTTCTCCTATACTCATTCAAATTATATATATGTATATCTCACTACCATATCACCCAGAAGCTATAAAAAAAAAATACTGGTCAAGGCACGACATTTACAATAGACTATTTTAGTATGAAATATATAGCAAAATCCCATATATCTAAGATGACAAAACAGAAAATTGTCAAGTGATTAAAATCAATGCCCTGATGAAATAAATTTACAGTTCTTATATAACATAACTTATTAAAACTAAGCTATATGGAACTTTTGGCCTTTTGATTTAATACTTGCCTTCAATAACTTTTACATTATTTTGGATTCAAAAATCTTTTGACTATGTGTGTACTTGATGAAGGTCATTTCAGATATCTACATATTTATTTTTCTTAAAAACTTACCTTCCCAACATCCATGTAAGGATTGAGGCTGCTAAATAATGTAATCATTATTAAAACTTAAAGGTAAGTCTTCCAGGGAAGACAAGTGTCGGCTGCGAAGTTTTTCGATATAAAAAATATTCTAAAGTTCCGTCAAACAGGAAGTGGACATGCGGCAGATTCGAAACTGTCTTACACGATACAGTTCTCCATACTGATGCTCTGTGCCAAATATCAAGAAGCTGACCTGTATGGTTCCTGAGAAAAATGTGACAGAAATTATTTTGTGACGCCGACGACGACAGATAGTGATCCCTATATGTCACCTCTACGTAACGCAGGCGACACAATAAGGTTCATCCTCAGGCATAGGTGACCTGTTGGTACTTTGGTTCTCTTGCTCCAAAAACATTTTGTTTATTTGTGTTTCCAATCTTTTGACAATGTGCATATCTGATGAAGGTTATTTCAGGTTATACACACAAAATAATATATCTAAAAGTTAATAGGAAAAGTTGCACACATGACCTGATATAGGGTGTCATTAGATTACCAGAAACAAATCCACATGCTCCCACAGAAATTTAATTCTAAATAGATTTCCAAGTAAGATGAAATACCTGTAATTTATTAAGGTCATGTGACAACCTAAACTCTAGATCTTTTATATCTGTTCCTTCATTCTCATCATCTTCTTCCTCTCCTTCACTCAGTTTATACTCCTGTAATGAAATATGAAAAGTAAAGTGAAACCTGTCTAAACTGAACCTCCTTGGGACCAGCTTTTGTGTTTGGAATAAACAGGTTTTGATTTATACATACATTTTACATTAACAAGGATTTCCTACATTGTGACTTTATTTATAGATTTGTTTATACAGGATTCCAATTTACTAAGGGTTTTGTTTAGTCAGGTTTCATTGTATATATATTTCATATGAAAAAATGATCTTTAAAATATTGCACAGCAATCTGTGTAAAATTGTTACTTTGAAATTATTATTGATCGTGGGGTTGTAATTTTTCTGATTTTGTGGTCCTCTTAAACTATGAAAATAAAAATCAAACGAAATACAATTTTCCCATTGATTGTTTTCTGTAATGTTCATAACCTGTAGAGTTTGAAACCACGAATTCAAGAACCCAAGGATCAATGCATTTTGTAGAAACCACGAATTCAAGAACCCAAGGATCAATGCATTTTGTAGAAACCATGAAAATTGGTATCAACAAATGAAAGTACTTTGACAGTATTTATCATTTTAACTTGTACACTGTTTCTTAAGATACAGATACAAATTTTATTAGAGTTTCATATTACCCATTGAATTCTTGTATTCAGTCGATTAATATACAACACTTTCATTCTAATGAATAGATGACGTAGGCTTCCTTAAGTTTAAATACCTTTAGAAAAAGGAGCTTTTTGGACTGTGTGTTAGAAGTTATAGTGTTTAACACCACTTCCAACAATATTTCAGCTATATCGTGGCAGTCAATTTCATTGGTGGAGGAAACCAGAGTACACTGAAAAAACCATCGACCTGCCACAAGTCACTGACAACTTTATCACGTTGTGTATAGTACACTTGCAATGAGCACAACTGGAACTAACATCTTTAGTGGTGATAGACACCCATTGCACAGGTAGTTCTAAATCCAAACACCGTACAATCACGACCACTACGTCACCTATAATGAAGGTACATTGTAGAATGTATGAATAAAATCTTACAGAATCTTCCAGTTTTAAAACTTTTCTTTTCTTTGATTCTTTCTGTTGTTCTCTCTTTAGTTCTCCCAGTCTCTTTCTATCACCGTGTTGTCTTCTCCTCTCTTCACTAGTCATAAATTTATCTTGTTCTGTTACTTTGTCTAGTAGATGATGATCCTACCAGAAATATAAAAAAAATATCAATGATAATAATAAACAGGAAGAAGAGAAATCGTCTAAAGTTATTTCAAAACGAGTGTGGACACACAAATCTATTTTTTACCTGCCGTCTGCAAATTGTTTGTAAATTTGTTTTTGACAATGAACTAAATCTAAGTACCATGAAGTTAAAATTAAGTTAAAAGTGACATATGTAAAATACAGAGAAGTACTTTCCATCATCAAATTAAGGTGAGCAATTAAGATTCTGTCGTAATCATGAAAAATTTATGTAATTTTAGAAAGTCAGTAGACCATGAAAATGTCGACATCAGTTGACACATTCCTGGCGGATGTGTACTCTCCAGGATCAATGTGTGGACCTAGCATGGTGAGTTTTATGACATTTATGAAACAGATTTTTCCTAAATTATTGGTTATGAGCATTTGAAATCAAACCGAGAGAAATGAATGGATCCAGAACATTAGTAAACTGTACTGTAGTTGACAGAAATAAAATGTTGGTAGAGTAGTTTGGTTTGATTTCTGGTGCTTAGCGGCACTTTCAACAATATTTGAGCTATATCATGGCAGTCCGTTTTATTGGTGGAGGAAACCACCGACATGCCATAAGTCACTGACAAACTTTATCACATAATGTTGTATTGAGAACACCTCCCCTGAGTGGGTTCAAACTCACAACGTTGTGGTGATAGGCACTGACTGCATAGGTAGTTTTAAATTCAACTACCATACGATCACGACCACGACGGCCCCTGTTAGTAGAGAAGTATCTAAACCACCACCTCATGATAATTATATGTACAAATACCTCCTCATATTATTTTCTCAGAAAAATACCTGCAGTAATTCCTTGAACTGATTACGAAGTTTCATCATCTCATAAAACCTCTGTTCCTCAAGACCACGCCTCTTACACCATTTCTTTGTTCCTCTGCCTTCTGCTTTTACCTTGAAATAAAATTAGATTATTCAATAAAACACCAGTAAAATTGTTTTACAGCAGACTATTTTTTATTACTGCAAAAAGGTTACAGAAATTTATATTGTGTGTCATATTTTCCTCTTAGCTATAGATAATAGATATATCTCTGATTATGTATGACCAGTCCAGACCACTTAAAGCCGCATGTCATCTTTTAAAGAGATGAAACATATATCTGCAACTATACCGTCAGTATCAACAGACTGACTCTGACGCTGAAAATTATTGTCAGTGTGATGTCAAATACATTATGACATTACCGATAAACAGGGTTTAGGGTTGTGGTGTTTAACGCCACTTTCAACAATATTTCAGTTATATCGTGGCAGTTAGTTTTATTGGTGGAGGAAACCCCAGTACTCAGAGAAAACCACCAACCTGTCACAAGTCACTGACAAACTTTATCACATAATGTTGTATCAAACACACCTGGCAATGGCTGGTGACGGGCACTGATTGTTGTATATCCAACTCTACCATACCATCAAGACCACGAAGTCCCCCGATAAACAGTAATCAGTAATTTGATCTCATGGAGTGCTTTAGTCAGTAGCAAGGAACTGATCTGATACTGGAAATTATCTTTCATTGTGACATTATTAAACACACCAGTTTTGAAGAGTTTGACATACATTATCACAAGTATCATGTCTCGTCCTATTGGACTCGCTGAGATACAAGTGATAATGTCTGTCTTTAAAGTTTTAAAGGTCTTGACATACATTATCACTAGAATCACAACTACCGGTACTAGTGATAATATCTGTCACGACCTTCATAACTGCTTTTATTTTATATGTATTGATTTCTTATTTCTTTTAAAACATAGACTTTTTCATTGTTAATTCCCCTTAACAAGAGATAAAGGTACTAGATGTTATTCTTTGCTTAGTAGTACCCCTAACAACAAATGCACCAGATAAAATTCATTATATAGAAGTTGTTTCCTAATAATATATTAATTAATATTCTGGGGGAATTATACCTGTATCCATTCATCAAATGTTTCCAGTAAAGTAAATGGGTCACCATGATCTGATTCCAGTGGTTTCCTTGCTTCCTACAATAAAAGTATTAAATTAACTCGAAATGTCTACCATTTCCTGAATACAAAGTGCATAAAATATACAATTAACTTTATATTTAATAGAATTATGTGCTGACCTACATGAGCCTGTATTGCAAGCCTTGTAAAGGATATTGTATTACCTAATGTTACCTCGTGTTAAATTGTGATCCCCCATGACCTTCATATCACAATGTTTCATGCCAAATGCAAATGCATATACATTTCTTGTTTTTAATGACAAGTGAGCAATTTTTCAGCTATATCATGGCGAGACCAAGTTACATTTCGATGAGATGCTGACGATATCTGTTATTTATTAAACCAACACGCTTAGTCAGATTTTGATAGTACTATCTCATTGAGTCAAAAGTCCATGTATAGACATGTTTCTCTACTTGGATACATTATCCTGGTTTCGAGCCAAAGAAGTTTTGTTTTTACTCCTAAATGCTGAGTGCTTAGCAGAGAAGCAGCAATACCAGTTTACTGCACTCAAGGCAAGCATGCTAACCATTACAACACTGGTGCAGCCCAGTATTAAATGAGCATAATACTATTGGATCAAATATTTCAAAAAAGTGTTCTTCTTTTTTTTCACTTACACAATGGTTTATGCGAACCAATCAGAAACTATTGTTCATGGTAGCCATATTTGATGGCAGGTCAGAATGAAAAAAGGAAACAATAAATGATTGTAAAAGCTATGAACGATTTATTCCAATGTGAGATTTACCATTGTATCACGATCTACATAAGCACGACTTGTAAATGGAGACTGTACACTCATGGCAGCTGCTATAGATAATACGGCATCAATCATCTGAAATAGAAATAAAGTTATACAACTAGGAACATTATTACAAAGAACCAAATGACAGATCTATCCAAAATTGTTCTTATTCAGACTTTAATATAAAGTTTTTTTTAGGTTATTTTGACATGTTTTTCATCTCATTCAGAATTTCAGTAACCAATCACGAATCTACACATAATAAAACATTTGTAGAGGTGAAATGGACAATGAGGCTTAATTTTCAATCTTGAATTAATATAGCATAAGTTACAGATATTATCTTGAATATTCAAGTTTTATATCTTAAATATCTATCTATAAATGGTTCATTTATTTCAAATCGCAATGGCAGTGTAAATGTTAGCATGTTTGTCTCGAGTGCAATAGATTGTGGTGCTAGCCAAAGCCTATAAAATTGATATCTGCTGGTTCTTTTCTAAGTACGCAGCATTAAGGAGTAATAGCAAAGACTGGTTATCACGACTATAAAGCGACAGTTGTCTCCCCTAGTGATAGCTAAGACCACGAGTTACATAAACACGTCTAAGACAAGAAGTTTTTAATGTTATGTACTTACATGGAATATGGAGCCCATGATTAACATTTTGCCAATGACAATATCCACTGGTAGTCTTGATAACATTTGACCAATAGGTGTTAATGTTTCATCATCTTTCATAGCTCCCTACATGTACAACATACATACAAATGTATTTCATCAATATTGCAGTACAAAATTTATTAAAGTAATCAACAAAGGTGTATGTGATCCGGGCTAAAATTAGATTTATTTACATGTATTTCCTACTGTAAATATTGTACATATATGTCTTTTCTATACCTATGTATATGGTTTAATGAGAATAAAGATATACAGAGTAGCAGAATTATGATAGGAATCAATTAAATTGATCTGATAAGTATTTTTTAGTAAAACATTGACCTGGAGAGCATTTTTTGTAGATCAATGTTTTAAAAGAAGTTTTTGCATCTAACAACTTAAAATGGGGGGTTGAGTGGTTGGTGGTCGAATGGTTACGGTCAATGACTTCTAACCACAAGCCTAACAACAATGATTTCTAGACACCTTATCCTACCCATGACTGGAGGCTACAGCTATCAGCTTGTTACATCTGTTTGGACTTTCCTCTCCATTAAGACTGTTAGTCATGTCATAGCTGAGAAACTGCTGAAAGTGATGATAAAATACCAACAAGCCCTAACCCTTACCCAAATTGTTCTGTCTTTAGATACAAGTGATCAATGGTATACATTATGATCCTGTAACCACTACACTCTAAACATAATGTCACCACTTCTAACTACTAAACTTTTAACCGATCAGATCAATAACCGCTTAACATTGGTACAGACACTGTTTATATAGCTAAAAGAAAATACAGGGAAACACTTCTAAACCGTACATCCTTGGGATTAACTTCATTGTTCAGAATAGACAGGTGTTCTGTTTCTACAGGTTAAATTAAAGATTTCTTAATTTGGGACTTTATTTTTAGGTCGGTTTATACAGGATTATGTTTTATTAAGTGTTGGGATTAGACAGGTTTATACAGGATTATGTTTTATTAAGTGTTGGGTTTAGACAGGTTTATACAGGATTATGTTTTATTAAGTGTTTGGTTTAGACAGGTTTATACAGGATTATGTTTTATTAAGTTTAGACAGGTTTATACAGGATTATGTTTTTTTAAGTTTAGACAAGTTTATACAGGATTATGTTTTATTAAGTTTAGACAAGTTTATACAGGATTATGTTTTTTTAAGTTTAGACAGGTTTATACAGGATTATGTATTTTTAAGTTTAGACAGGTTTATACAGGATTATGTTTTTTTAAGTTTAGACAAGTTTATACAGGATTATGTTTTTTTAAGTTTAGACAAGTTTATACAGGATTATGTTTTATTAAGTTTAGACAGGTTTATACAGGATTATGTTTTATTAAGTTTAGACAAGTTTATACAAGATTATGTTTTATTAAGTTTAGACAAGTTTATACAGGATTATGTTTTATTAAGTTTAGACAGGCTTCACTGTATTCACAGATCTTTTTAACTGAAATACAGTGGTTCAAGATCTGCTAAGTAACAATAATTCAATATCAGTTCACATTTGATAATAAGACCATGAACCCAAAATTGGAAGAAAAAAATACACAAACCTGTTCTTTGAGAAATATAATGGCATTCTCAATACTTGTTATATCTGGAGCTTCAAGGAATGGAAATCTAGAAAAAGAAAAAGAAATGCGAATGAATTATTATTTTGTTTGGCCCTCAAAACCAAATCATTACCCTCATAGCAATAACCAAGTACTGTAGTCCATCGCTTATATGACCCCCTCTTAAACTAGTGGCTCCCAGTAGCCTTTAATCTCTCTTGATGTTCAATTGAGAGTTCTAAATTTCATACAAAAAGTCAGACAATATTGAAACATGTCAAAATTTAAATTTCAGCTGATTCCTATTAAAATTAGCCTATTTTATTTCCTATTAAAAGAAATATTTTTATCTTAGTAATGGCAACCATCTTGGATGGAGGACTGGGCTGAACACAATTTTGCAAGCTGACTAACCAAAGATAACCTCAAGCTAATTTCATTTAATCTGGTTCTGCAATTTTTGAGAAGAACACTTCAAAGTCTATACAAGAACCATCCCTATGTTCTATACATAGTAAAAGCAGTCATGTTGGATGATTGATGGGACCATTCCTCATAATTTTGAAACCAGATACCATAGGAATGATTCAGTCCAAATTTGGTTCAAATTGGCCTAGTGGTTTACAAGGAGAAGATTTTTTGTAAAAGTTACAACAGATGGATGATGATGGGCACCACCCAATGACCGTTCCTTACATGACCGTTTGGGTCAAGTGTACTTAAACAGGAAGACAAATCAATTTACTTTCTGGCATCAGGTAGTCCCATAGACACCATCTGTAGAATAAGAGAGTCTAATGGTACTCTCTGTATCTCTGGTGTGGCATACTCTTGGAAGGCATCATAATCAGGACTGTCATACAGTCTGTAACATACTCCTGGACCTGTCCTACCTGTAACATAAGATCAAAAAACATTATCATGATTATGTCATTTAATCATATAAACATTATCATGATTATGTCATTTAATCATACAACCATTATCATGATTATGTCATTTAATCATATAACCATTATCATGATTATGTCATTTAAATCTGAGAATGAGAATAATTATTTTACATAATATATATATGAATTATTACAGAATAAATATTTTGTTACATTTATGCAGAATTTTAAAAAGGTTTGTTTTCTTAGTTAGCATCCAAAAGTTTACAATTGGAAGAATTCTCATTTAAACCAGTTTTCATGCCACAGAAAATTGAATAATTCACACTTTTTCCCAGGAAAAATTTCTAGTAACTAAATATCATTGAAAAATTTCAATACATAAAACACAAAATCTGCCAAAAAAATATTCTACAAAACACAATATAAAGACAGTGATCCAGTCAACCATTTAATAATGTATCACAAGTTCTTAGTACATGTATTGGTTGAGACAGGTAATGGATATTTAATGACACTTTCAACCAGAGGCCCTCCATAGCCTGTATCGCTCACCTGATTTATATAGACAATGAACAAAATAAGGGTTTCCTCCTGCATCAGTTTTACTGATTAAAATATTATTGTCCAGCAAAAGTCATCACTAGGTAGAATCTATTTGCATTTCACAGGTTAAATGTTTAAAATATTTAAGGAGAGTTTAAATTCAGAGAGAAATCAAATATGTCCACTAATTCATAGGTTTGTATCATAACTCGGGTTCAGAAAAAAAACCAAACTGATAACACATTAGAGAAAAAAATATTACAACGATGTGAGTACAAGAAAAAAAAACAAAAGAACTTTATAGCCAATTTCAAAATAAAAATTCAAAAATATTTTACCAGCTCTTCCCTTTCTTTGTTCAGCACTTGCTCTGCTGATCCAAAACTCTTGTAATCTTTGCATCTTATACTTGGGATCAAAACTCATTTCCTTTACCTGAAAAATATTGTTTTTGCATCATTTTTAAAACAAAATGTTTAAAATTTGAAAAAGAAATATTGTGGTAGTTAGGGTAAATAAAAAAATATTAGTTGATAATAATCTGAAAATGATTGACAGATATGAGGAGATCCTATATTCTGTGTTACGGAGTTCAGTAATCTGTTGAAACGGTGGGAAATTAAACTACTTAACATGTTGCTTCAAACTAAAGTACATCTAAGAAATTAATCTTTGTGAAAACTTAAATTCCACAGTGGCATATCCTTAATTTGAATCATTTTGTTTGTGTGTCAAAGATGATTTAACATTGTAGTTGTTGATAATTGTCTATACTGGAAGTGAAACTTGGGTGAATTTGGTCAGATGTCCTCAGAATTCTTCTTAATGTCAATCGTTGGGTAAAAGTAATACAAAATATAGAAAAGACAACATAAGACAACATTGATCTTATATTTTACTCAGGTATGCCTTAACATGAACAGTAAGTTTTTATTGAAAATGTAAAGGCAACATTTTTGTTTGTTTCTGAATAATCATACATATCAATTACCTTCCCAGAATCCACTATAAATCTGACACCATCTATTGTAACAGACGTTTCGGCAATGTTTGTTGACACAATACACTTTCGTATGCCTTCAGGAGCTATATCAAATACCTGTCAAAATACAACCAATCACCAAAATAATACTTATTCTAACACAGCTTTCTGAAAATACAGTGCAACATGTTTAAACAGTACTCTGAATAAACCAGAATCATGTATTACCAGTCTAAACAGTACTCAGAATAAACCAGAATCATGTATTACCAGTCTAAACAGTACTCAGAATAAACCAGAATCATGTATTACCAGTCTAAACAGTACTCAGAATAAACCAGAATCATGTATTACCAGTCTAAACAGTACTCTGAATAAACCAGAATCATGTATTACCGGTCTAAACAGTACTCAGAATAAACCAGAATCATGTATTACCAGTCTAAACAGTACTCAGAATAAACCAGAATCATGTATTACCGGTCTAAACAGTACTCAGAATAAACCAGAATCATGCATTACTGGTCTAAACAGTACTCAGAATAAACCAGAATCATGTATTACCGGTCTAAACAATACTCAGAATAAACCAGAATCATGTATTACCGAACTTCAAATAAAGTCCCAACGTAGGAAATCTTTGTTAATTTAACCTTAATAAACCATGTACCTGTCTATTATGAATACAAAAGTTGGTCATTAGGAGGTTCTCTTTAGACAGGTTTCACTGTATGACTATTTATAGACACATGAAATCCTTTCAAAATATATTCATTCAATTCATAGAATATTATTAGCATTTGATGAAAGAGAAACTTAATACATGAAAATTTCTCAATAGAATGTATAGTTCCCCTATAATGATTTCCAATGATTTGAGAGAAAAAAAGATAACAAATTCTGCCATACACTGAACTAATAAATAAATATGACATGAGAAATGAAATACATTTATTTTATTTATACAGAATAAGTAATGCAACACAATCACATATTTCTGTATAAAGCTTTGTACAATTTTTTGTCTGTTGTCAGTGTTATCGGACAGAATTATAAGAGGGTCTATGATCAATCTTTGCAATTTAAGGCTGGAAAGACATTCTGACTTATAAGTTGTTTGTTAACTTCTAGTGATATTCAAATATTATCTTGTACAATTTCAATAGAACAATATTATATACACTGAGAAGGGGCTGACATGGTCATGATCGTATGATAGTTGGATTTACAACTACCTGTGCAATCACCACTGAAGTTGTGAGTTCGAAATCGTTCATGGCGATGTGCACTCGATACAACAATATGAGATAAAGCTTGTCAGTGACTTGCGACAGGTCGGTGGTTTTCTCTGGTTTCCTCCACCAATAAAACTGACTGCCACGATATGACTGAAATATTGTTGAAAGTGGCATTTAAGATCATAACCCTAACCCTATACACTGTGATAACAACTTTTTATATTGTATTGAAAAATAATAACTGACCTTGTCTTGTTCATCAACTGATAGTGCACTATGAAGTGGAAGTATAATCCATTTTTTGGTGTTTTCAGCATATATCCTTGCTGCCTCTACCACTGCCATGATCTCTGACATACCACTGAGAAATACCAGTACATCTCCGCGTTCTTTGTCAGGATACTATAAAATCAAATAATCAAATAAAAAAGACCCACCGATAAATAACAAAATTTATTAATTTGTGATAGATAATAAAAAGTCAGCCAATACAGATTCATTTTTCGTATTGACCAACTTTGATCGGGCCAATATTGGTGTTCCAGATTCTCTCTAGATTTTACATATGTATCAACAATAAAATAGAGACGCTCTGTCACTGTCGTCTGATGAGACAAAATGGAAAGGAAGTTAAAGAAAAACAAGGGCAACGCAAAGCGTGGTGTATCCCGTCGCCTAAAAATTTGACCCGGTGACCTTGACCTTTGGCCTATGAGCTTGAAAATCAATAGGGTTCCAAATTCTCTTAAGGACTAAATATGTACCAAATTTGGTCAATATCCATTGAAGGATGTTGAACCTAGTGTTCACAAGGATGTTACATGGTAAAAAATTTGACCTGGTGATCTTGACCTTTGACCTATAACCCTGAAATCAATAGGGTTCCAGACTCTACCAAGGACTAAGTATGTACCAAGTTTGGTCAAAATCTATTGAAGGATGTTGATTCTAGAGTGTTCACAAGGATGATACGTGGTAAAAAATTAGAGCCAAAGACCTTGACCTTGAAAATCAATAGGGTTCAAGATTTTCTTAAGGACTAAGTATGTACCAAGTTTGGTCAAAATCCATTGAAGGATGTTGAATCTAGAGTGTTCACCAGGATGCTACGCGGTAAAAAATTTGACCCGGTGATCTTGACCTTTGACTTATGACTTTGAAATCAATAGGGTTCCAGATTCTGTTAAGGACTAAGTATGTATCAAGTTTGGTTAAAATCTATTGAAGGATGTTGATTCTAGAGTGTTCACAAGGATGTTATGCGGTAAAAATTTGACCCGGTGACCTTGACCTTGAAAATCAATAGGGTTCAAGATTCTCTTAAGGACTAAGTATGTACCAAGTTTGGTCAAAATTCATTGCAGGATGTTGATTCTAGAGTGTTCACAAGGATGTTACGGAAGGAGGGACGGTAGCGTTACTATATCCCTTCGCAACTTCGTTGGAGAGGGGATAACAATGCAGAAGAAATGATAGTAAAAAAGATCTAAAAACGAAAGAATAAAAACACATAAGACAATATTTGATGGTTAATAAATAAATATATCATCACGTAATAATATCATATTATTTTTCTCAACTGTATATTTATTTGACTGGTTTGTGGTTGTATTATGGTATGAGTTTGTCCTTGTTCTACGTTCATCTGTAGCACAATGGTTTCTGGGTAATAACTTTTGTTCTAGTTGACTGATCCTTCACAATGATCCTGTTGTTCATCTGATTCCAGAAATATATGGTTTCAAAAAGCTATTTCTTCAAAAATTAATATGTCTGAAGAAATTTATCAAAATTGGAAATTGCAATCTTTTCTCTACCATGCATAATTCATCCAAGATATTCATAAGTGCAGCCTTTACACAGATTTTAAAAAATCAGATCATTTTATACTTATTCTTAAACAAGACTAAATTCTCAAAACCCAAAACCCTATTCACAAACCATGCCATCACCAAAAAAACATGTGAATTTGATAGAAATAAAAAAATATATACCTTGTTATCAATAAGTTGCATAATACGCAGATAAGGTGTTGGATCCAAACGTTCTGCTTTTGACTCCCTGTCATCTCGTTTGATTGGTCTGTATTCTAACTGAATAGGATATAATCTTCCAGGAACCTGTAAACCATAACTAGAGATTTTTAACCAGTTGTTCTAATCTTTAAATTCACCAAAAATGTTATAATATAACTTTATTTATAAATAATGTAGTTATTATCTTTCCCTATGGCTATACCTACCTGCAGAGTGCTACCATAAAAGTTGTACTATAATTAGCACATAAACTGAGGAGGAGTATATATCTAGATTTATCAAAAGATTCTCCCAACGTTTATACATCAATTTCCACTTCAATAATACTCAAAATATATGTATGCTGAGTGATTGAGTGATTGATGTTTAACGCCAAATGAGCAATTTTTCAGCCATATCATGGCGAGAACAAATCCATTCTATGAAATGATCATGATGGCCTCTTTGTACTAGACCAACATGGCAAGTTGGATTTTATAGAGCTGGCTCACTGATACAACAATCCGCAAGTAGACATGTCGCTTCACTCGGACACATTATTCTGATTCCAAGCTATTCAGTCTCTGCTCTCCTTAATGCTGCATGCTTAATGGAAAAACAACAAATACCAATTTTTTAGTCTTTGGTTTGACCCGATCAGGGCTCGAAACCACGATTTACCACACTCGAGGCAAGCACGCTAACCATTACACCACCGATGTGGTTGTGCTCATACGAAAGACAATTTCAACTTAACCAAAGTCAATAATACCTTAACAACAGGTGCATCATCAAAGTACCCACTAAACAAGTCAATAATACCTTAACAACAGGTGCATCATCAAAGTACCCACTAAACAAGTCAATATTGATTGTAGCTGACATTAGCACTAGTTTTAAATCATCTCTATGTTTTAGTAAACACTTCAGGACACCTAACAGAAAGTCTGTGTGTATGTGTCGTTCATGGACTTCATCTATCACAATTACATTGTACTGCTTCAGGTGCTGATCTTCTGATAACTGGCGTAAAAGGAGACCTGTAAAATGTCAATTTAACATTATTAATCGTTTTAATGTATGAAAGAATGTGCCCATAAAACACAGATGCCCCCAATTCTAGCTCAAGTTAACAGAATTTTTTTGGTAAATCAAAGAAAATAAAAAGTCTGAAATCAAACTTAAGTTATTGAGCATTCATGTACATACAGATGGACATGCATGAATAAAACATCATGCAACCAACTCCTAGCAGCAAGGCACAATTAGATGTGTGTTGGATCTTAATTATTTGTTTTTTAACCAGCAATCCACAATCATCTAACAACATCATGCATCAGATCATGTTTGGTAATCTTTTATTTACATTTGGAAGCATTCTAACTCCTTCATAATATATATATAATTCCACTATGTTGTCAAATATCTAAGGATTTAGTAGGTCATCACTTCTGATTTGTCTTGTAAAATGTTACCTCTGACATCACCTGATAAACAATGTCATTAGATAAACAAAAATTCTAAGTTTAATTAGAGTGTATAGAATCCTACTTCAAATCTTTATTTTGCTTATGAAGTATGTATTTCCATAGGTTTTGTGTTCAAATAAATCTATAAATGATACCCTGCAGTAACCGTATAAGACATTTCTAATAGTCAAACCTGCTTTAATGACTTCTATTAAGCATTTACTTGGATTTTATGACATGCATTTTAATTTCCCTTCACAGTGTATTTTATATTAAACCCTGCATTTAGTGACCACATATCTAATGTGACTCTATTTCAATGATCACTTGGAAGGGCAAGTAAGAAAAGTATCTAGTATGTGAGTATTAGTCTTCCTTATACTGTACCTTCTGTCAAGAAAAGAATTTTAGTTGATCTTGTCTTTGTTTTCTCAAATCTTACCTACAAAAAAATTAAGCAATACTTTATTTTAAAATTTTTATCCAAAATATTTATAACTGACCAAATTTTTAACACCATTATTATCCAACATACGTGTAATATTCATTGTAGAATGCATAGTGAACGAGTGATTGTTGTGAGCCATTTTACAGCTATATCATGGCACTAGAAAGTTTATTTCAATGAGATGACGATGATGTCTGCTTTGTACTAGACCA
>MJUT01000725.1:512791-527948 GCA_002080005.1 Gigantidas platifrons
TAGACATGAATCCTCTCTGACACATTACCCTGATTCTGAATGCAGGTAGACATGAATCCTCTCTGACACATTACCCTGATTCTGAATGCAGGTAGACATGAATCCTCTCTGACACATTGATTCTGAACCAACCAGTCTTTGCTCTTACTTAAATACTGTGTGGCTTACTCCATAATACTCAATACTGTCATGTTTACAAATAACACAAAATGACAGCATTTAAAATTGTTCTGCATCTTAATTAGTTTTTTTTAGGGATCCATGAAAGTGTTAAATTCCCTGGAATCCATTCACATTCTACTTTTGTTGTATCTATCTTTGTCATGAAATATATTAAATATTTATTTTTAAAAAATTAACTAAATTTGAAAATATACAACTGTTAAGAACTACTTTTCTGACTTACTTGATAAGCTACTTCAGATCCATACTCATTTAAAGTTTCAAAGCTGACCCTCTTTGACAGAGATATACATGCTATTCTCCTTGGTTGTGTACATGCTATCTTTGTAAAGCCTGCATCTAGTAAATACTGTGGTGTCTGCATAAACAACAAATATAAAATATGTAGCTTTACTTTGTACTACAAACATATATGTTCCTCTGATTGTTTTTTCAGATAGAACGAAAACTTATTTTAAGATACACCAAACTATCACTTCTCAGAATTGATGATTTCATAACGAACATATTTCTAACTTATTTCATCTTAGATAAATCTCATTTGAAAAATTCTATGTAATATAATATAATTTTCTAATGACTGCTAAGTCTTTGAAACAAGTTTCCATACTAAATATACAGGTCATTTGATGGCCGAGTTAGCAGGAATATCTGAAAAATACATATTGTCTTGTAGAACCAACACACTGGGCAGAGTAAAAAAAAAGATTATTAAATTAGGATATAAACAGGTATAACCTCCCACAGCAACCACCTGTTGTTTTTTCATCATCTTCTTTAAGTATTTGTTTTTGTTTTTTTCGAAGATCAGTGAAAATAGTCCATTTGCAAATTTCTGACTTGTTTCTATAATCCTACTATTTTACACATTTTTATACTAGTCTTCCTGTAGTGTGGGCAAAAGGGTTTATTTCCATGAAAAGTTTAAAGAAAATCACATATATTTTCCCCTTAATCTGTATAAAATTCTAATGTTTAAATTATTTGGCTTTGAGCCTGACAATTATTCCAGAAACATGTCATGCACACTAAATTTGATATCTACGTTTTTATTGCAACAACTTTTAAATTTTCTATTTGCAATAAAATTATATTAAGATGATTAACAAAATAACAAATGCCGTTATCTACAAATTATAAGAAAATTATACTAAATAAAAAACAGACAAAAAACATATAATTTTAGAATCAAGTCAGGAATGTACAATAGGTTATTGTTACAAACCTGTGTAGACTTTCCACATCCTGTGTCTCCTGCTACAACAACCACCTGGTGCCTCTTTACCATCCCTGTTATCATTTGTTTGTATTGAAAGATTGGTAAATTTTCTTGATCTGTCTTTATCTTTTTTAGTTTGTTGAACTAAAAAAAAAGAATTTTTTTATAGAAATATTGCAATTTCACTATGAAAGAGTAATACAGTTGTCTCCCCTCATAAGGCCTCTCTCACCAAAGGCCTTCGCTCTTATCACGCCAGATTTCAGACGCAATGATATGGAAAAATACCAGTAAAATGTCCCCTCTAGAGAGCCCACCTCTCTTATAAGGCCACATTTTCACTGCAGAATGATATGGTCTTATGAGAGGGGGACAATTGTATTTACAAATTATGTTATTTATTTTTGTTTATGTATTCAATATTGTATACTGTATTTAGGATATTTATCAGCAAAATAATTTAAAAAAAAATAGTAAATGTATTGCTTCATATCCTAAAATGTAATTCTTTTGTAACAATACACAATTTTTCCCCAATTGAATAAATCATGGATATAAACTGTGATTGATCTATAATAAATTTTGGTAAATTAAATAATATTTGCTTGACATAAAAATAACAGTATCTTAAAAGAATATTTAAATACCTTTTCCCAATGATCCCATTTGATTTAGAACAAAAAGATAGAACAGAACAGTCAACAATATAATCAACCACAACATGAATAACTCCTCTGGAAAGGTCCAATTATGTAAAACAATGATGTCTTGTGATGGTGGCTATTTTGGACTTCCAATCAAAATAAAAAATGAAACTTTATCACATAATGTTGTATCAAAGACACCTTGCCTGAGTAGGATTCGAACTCACTACGTTATTGGTGATAGGCACTGATTGCAAAGGTAGTCGTAAATCCAACTACTATACGATCACTGTATTGCATACCATTTGTATATAACAGTAATTCAAATTCAATTTTTTTTATTTGATATAATAGTATATTGCAATGTCACAAACCAGCACATATGTCAAAACATTTAAGGATTGATAGCAATTTTTGTTCGGTTCATGAAGAAATAACCTCAATCAGGTTGTACACACCGCATAACCAGCGTAGCGGGTTACGCAAGGGTGTGTACAACCTGATTGAGGTTATTTCGAATGAACCGAACAAATAATTTCGATCAATCCTTCTAAATTAATTCAAACTTTTTTTGTTATGATATTGAAAAACAAGATGTTGCACGCTACGTCGTGCTAAGAATACCCCCACTCGTTCATTTGTAAGTCGCACGGTAAACAGGAAGTAGATGTGCAGTAAACCTGGAAAGGGGAGACACAGTACAAGTCACCATGCCAAAGCCATATATCAAATATAAAATCATTTCTTCCAGTAGAAGCTGAGATATCTGTTACGAAAGTGTGAACGGACGGATGGACAAATGGACAGACAGACGGACGGACAGATGAACGAACGGACAAGGTGATTGCAATATAGCCCCCTCTCTACGAGTGGGGGTATAATATATTTATTTTTTTTAAATAAGGCAAATAATCGGAAATAAATTTAAATAACCCCAAAGGCGCCTCATTTAAAGAAAATCACCTGATGACAACGGCATATGATGTCTTGAGAACGACGTCTATTTTTCAATTCCGTACATGGACAAATAACCTCAACTTTTTAAACCTATCAAAACACATATGAAATTACATGTGACTCTAAAATTAATTTATTTACTTGTAGTAATGTACCTGATTTATAAAGTAATTGTTATCTGTCTAATCCTACCTTTTGTTTCTGGAGAAAATCAACATAATGAATCAATATGTTTCTGAATTGTTTTATTCTGTGTTTTGTCAAGTCCCTAGAAACATCAGCATCTAAATAAAATGAGGAACAAAATCAGAAGACATTATAAATGAAATGAGTATTATATATGATAGCGACACACATTCTGTCATATCCAAAATAGATTACAGTCCAAACAGGAAGAAACTAAAGACAGTTGTTTTCTATTTTTTTTTCAATGGAAACAAAACAAAGCCTTTAGTTTTCTGATATAATATTTACATTAGCAGAATTATTTTGGTCATCTAAACTTTTAGATACAAGAAAATTATTTTATTCACAGTTAAAGAACAAATCATTTAACCTAGACCTTTCTAGGTAATATATGTTAAAAGATTCACAGTTTGCTATATATAATAACTAAAATCATGTTTTTTTTCAAAGACTAGATGTGCAAGTGGTCCAGTGTCAGCAACATTAAATATGAAATATCCACTTGTTATCTATGTGACTTCAGATAAACTAATGAAAACAGCACTTGCAAAATTGGCTTCAGGCAGAAAATGAAAAGCCAGAGATAATCAAATGGATGCATTAAACTTCGACCAAAATATCAAAAAAAGTTTTTTAGTCATTAATGACCATCAAAAGGAATTTGGCAAGAATTTTCATAAAAAAATTTGTCCACTGTGATGATGAAAAAATATTACGAAATTTAACCAACTGGTTAAACATGCTAAAAATAGAAGAAAATCAAGTTATCACATATTAATGGTACTTAATGTATTTATCACATCCAGAAAATATTTCAAAGAAATCACACAAACCTACAAGTCTGCCTTTCTTTAAGAAATCATCGACATTTTTACTTTTGATATTAATATTTATCCTGTATCTGTTGTCATAGTGACTGGGAAGGTCTAAATCACCGCAAGAATCTAAACTCTTCTCTTTTTTACCTGTATCAAAAAAATATAGAAAATGTGAATATTTTTAAATGATCAAATACATGTATGCAAATGGGTTATTGATGTTAATCGTCACTTTCAGCATTGTTTCAGCTATAACATGACTATCAGACATCATTGTTTCAGCTATAACATGACTATCAGACATCATTTTTTCAGCTATAACATGACTATCAGACATCATTTTTGTGATAATGTGTGGTCTTTATGAGTGAAGGGTGACTATATACAGGCTTTTTATTGTTTGTTTATACCTGTATTAACGCTGGAGATCCAATTATCAAGAGGACGGGAGGAGGGGGTGTGTTGGGTAGTTGTGATCTCATTCACCAGTTTAATCCCTCCACATTTTTGTGTCTGTCCTAAACCAAGACCTGGATGTCCATTGGCATATGTCATGACTTTTTTTAGTGTTCAATGATTTCAGGTGAGGTTCAATTTGTTGAAATTGGTGGAATTGTTGATCATCATAGTTTAAACTTTTTTTTTCATAATTATAGGAACTGATTTATCAAAATTACCAGTGAAATCCTGTCTGAAAGTTGCTAGTAAATGAATGGTGTGGTTTTTTTTACACTTGGGGTTAAATGCAATGTAGATTAAAAATTGAAAATTGACAGTATTTGTATAATTCAAATTCAAATATTTTATATAATATAACACAGTCAGTATAATGGTATAATACAATATCACAAACCATTTTTATCTTTTTCTCTGTCATATTTCTTCCTTTGAAATTGTTGATATTTCACCAGAAATGACCAAAAGTCATCATATTGTTTTGATGGCCTGAAATTGATTAATTTGCATAATTATATACTAGTAATAAGTATTCTTCTTCACTAAGACGGAAGTTTGGATAAATAAATCTAGCTTTGCTTAATCCTGCCACTTTTTATTGAAGTGCCTGTACCAAACCAGGAAAGTATCGGTCATGTATTTGTATGTTAGGGGTATATATTTTGCCTCTTTCTACGATTTTGATATTTGATTTTGTAACTGTTCCACCCGGGTGGTAATTTTTATTTACATTTTATTATCCATACACGTAATCAAATTTAGAAATTGCAAATTAAAATAAAGAATCCCTTCTGTATTGCAACATTGTCCTCATAAAAAAAAAGAGTGGCTTTTGCTAGGGGTGTGCCTAACTGTATTTTACATTTCTGTTACATTACATTTCTGCCAGATAACATATTTTCCACATATTTTATCAATAATGTTACAAAAAACATTTTTCACATTATAGCAATTAATAAAAAAAAAATAAAAAATGGATCTACAGCAGTTTAATATCTACTATGATGAAAACTTTTGATATTTTTGAAAATTATCCATTAAAAAATATAACCGCATTGGTGGTGTAATGGTTAGCATGATTGCCTTGAGTATGCTAGAGCATGAGTTCGAGCCCTGATCGGGTCAAACCAAAGACTATATCATTGATATTTTTTACTTCTCCGCTAAGCATGCAGCATTACGGAGAAAGAGCAAAGACTGATTGGCTCGTAATCAGGATAATATGTACGAGTGGGGTGACAGGTAAAATATCCATGGATTGTTGTTTCAGTGAGCAAGCACTAGAAAAGTCAAACTAAGTGTGTTAGTCTAGGACAAAGCAGACCTCATCATCATCTCATTGAAAATTAACCTTTTCTCACATTGATATAGCTGAAAAATTGCTGAGTAGGCATTAAACAACAATCACTCACTCACTCCATTAGGAAAACTGTAACTGTAATACAATGTATTTACCTTTTAACAAATTCATCATGTCTGAAAAATATTTTGTTGAGATCAGATCTATATTGTAAAAAATCAAATGAAAAGTCCAGGTCTTCCTCTCTTTCCCCCTCATCAGAATAAACTTTTTGTGCCTCTATACATATTTTCTCATCTGTAGATTCCGTTTCATATTTCAACTTCCCATCACTTGTATTTGAACCATAATATTTGTCTCTTGCACTTCCATGTGTCTTTTTATGATCATTCCCCTTTGACGTTTTCTCCACGGTAACACTGTCAGGATCTTTCCTGTATGATTCTTCATGTAGAACAGCATTCTTTCCATGTTTTCTACTAATAGTCTTTCTGTTTGGTGAATATTCATCAGAATCTGAACATCTGGTTTTCATCACATCATAATCCCTTCTGTGTTTGCTTTTTTCATATTTGTCATCATGACTGCCTGACTGAAATCTCAACTCCATATGGTCATCTTTTTGAAACCAAGAAGAGCCACTATGTCTTTTATTCTCTGAGTGGCCAATTTTCTCCTTTCCTTTGTAATAATCTTCCCGTCTCTTTCTATAGACAGACCAAGATTCATTCTCATCAGAGTTATCTCCCATACTATGATCTCTTTTGTGTTTTTTGTGTTTATGTTTACACTCCATCTTGTCATTATCATCAGAGTTATCTCCCATACTGTGATTTCTTTTGTGTTTCTTTTGCTTTTGATGTTTATGCTCCATATTATCATCACCATCAGAGTTATCTCCCTTACTATGATCGCTTTTATGTTTTTTGTGCTTATGATGTTTATGCTCCATCTTAAAATACAGAATAGAAAAATAAGAAATTCCTTTATTAATTCATATTTAATATTGAACAAAAAACATGTTTAGTTACTCATTACAATCAGAAATAAATTTTCTGAGGAACAAACATTGTGGAAGGTTAAGAGTGAATATATTGTATGGACATATAATTTGAGTTTTATTTCTTGTAGTTACAATTAAGTATTGTATAATGTATTGTATAATTTTATTTTGGTAGGTACAAGTATTAGATAATATTTATTCTGCTATGTACAAGTATTATATACTATTTATTCTGCTAGGTACAAGTATTTAATCTCTGAGTACAAAATGTATCAGTGAATAAAAAAAATCATAACTAACAGAAATGTTGAATTTTATAGTTATTTGCTGGGAACAGTACTGGTATACAGTAATTTTTATGCAATCACAGCCTTTGAAAAGGTGTAATATTAATACATCATTACATGTATCATTAAAATTTGTGAATGTCAATTTTCAGAGATATACAGAAAAAAAACGTGTGGTACATCAATTTATGTATTTGAGTATGCAGTTACAAAAAGGTTTATATATAAAAAATAATATAAAATAAAAAAATACATGTGAATAACTGGACCAATATTGTTTTTAATATAATCATTTGTATATATGTCATATAATTTAAGATAATTTAGTCATCACTTGTCCTAACAGGTAATCAATAACCATGTGTTTCAGTGTCTCAACTTGTACTGACAGCATGCATGTTTCCTTTTAGTAAATTTGTGAGTCTCTGTTTCAATAAATTAAATAACAATGGAAATTAAGATATCACAAGAGGTGTCATCAATGTGGAAGGCTGTTAAAGCATTATGAAATGTTATGATTGCCAGTGTTATTTTTATGTGTACTGATAGTCTGTGCTGTCCTTTATTTTCTAAATGTAGAATATAGAGAAAACATCTTAGTGCAAACCAAAAAGCATAATGACACAAAAAAAAAACTACCTCATATTAGAGCAGTGACAATCGATTTTACTTCAAGTTATTTCTAATAATAAATATTTGCTGAAAAAACTTATAAAAAAAACTTAAAACAGCAGTCTCTGTGATTTTAGCAATAATCTCACCATCTCTGACCAGTAAGTACAACTGATTTTTCATTTGCTATTTTATTTTAACTTTTGAAGTCTAAAATCATAGACTGAATATGTGCATTATTATTTAACAATTCAAATTTGTAAGATAAACTATGGCGGTTCACTTTCCAGAGTTTGTGTTCAATCCAGTCTTGATTTTCAGAAAAAAATATTTAATTCATTTTCACATATAGTGGCACCAATCAAACTGACCACCATGATCTATTTGAAATATTGTTGAAAGTGGCATTAAACACCAGGAATAACCCCAACCATGATTAGGGGCCTATAGGCTATATATGGTTCATTCTTTAGACTTTATCCCATTGAAACATGACTTCAAATAAAAATGGCAAGCTTTTGGCATTGACCCTTTTGGGTCTATTATATCTCTGAAACGGTAAAAGCTACAACACATCTTTTAGTTTTAACTTATTTAAGACACTGCAAGACAAAAGAGTTCAAGGAATTCAATGCAATATTAATCTTAATTGTTCTTTTTCTTTTTAATTTGTTTGTTATGGATGCACACATGGATTTAATTTTTCATATCTGTTGCTAAGCATGCACATGTTACATTTGTACACTTGTGTGTCTGCAGGGGATTGGTGTCTGTGAAACAAGATTCTCACTAATATTAATGTGAATTATCTACCCTTGATCGGATAAACTACGTAGTACAAATTGTGTCTGACAATTCCGACCAGGTAGATTGTGAACAAACGTCGATATTATCGTGACGTCGTATCTATATTCAACCAAGATATATGTAATAGGCCTAGATGCAACCTGAATATATTGAATATATCCAATGTGCCTACTGTACCAGAAAATACAATGGTGTTACATAAACCGTTATGCGGAAATGTTTACTCGTCTTTCCGACATCCATTATAATTTAATATCGCCATTAAACAAGAAATATGGAAGAGGAGGAGGAAGCGAAAACGTCTACAAAATTCGCACAATCCATTGTAGAACATGTCAACCGATCGGATATTGAAGCCATGGTTCAAGTTCAGCGGGATATGTATGAAAATTTTCAAAATGCTACCAAATTCTTCATGTAAAACCAGTAATAATCTGTACCCCAATATAACCTTCAGTTGTTCAATTTGTCGAGATAAAAGATAGTTATTCCTTTTATTTTAGGTTTTACTTTTATTCGGTCTAATTCACATCTTGCAATGGGATACCAAATAAATTCATTCCAATTCAGCTGTATGTTGTACTGTATTAATGTAGATGTGAATCTCTGAGATTTTACTTCTGAAGAAATGTTCTGCTCTGATTTGATTTGATTTGATTTTTGGTGTTTAACGCCACTTTCAACAAATTTCAGCTATATCATGGCGACCAGTTTTAGTGGTGGAGGAAGCCGGAGAGAACCACTGACCATGGGCAAGCAACTGGTAAACTTTATCACTTGCAGCTGCGAGTCTAGTTCTAATAATAAAACCCTAAATGCTCGCTTACTTGCAAGGGTTTTAACGGGATGCCATTACATGTAATGGAGCAGCCACAGAGATTTTTTGCGCTCGCTTACAGAGTTTCTGACGCCTGCATTTATCAATAATAAGACATAACCTTTCATTTTGGCCACTATTATAACAAGTTTTTATTACCTACCAGTATTTTAGAATGTAATTCCCACAAAATAAAAATTCGTTTACCAACTACATTTTGAATTTCGTCATTTGAGGTCATTTTCCGGTCAAAGCCTCACTTTGGTATTTTTTGGATGCCATATTTGGCGATTGAGGAGTGAATGTTTACATCAGCTGTAGTAAATATGCTAAATATCGTAGTAGAAATACCATATTTAGAAAAGCTCCGCCTTCCGTAGTTCCCGGTTATGGCAAACGATAGATAAATTTGAACAAGTTTGTTGTTACTTTTGAAAAGCATACATTTTTCAGCCAAACCGATTTAACAAGGACTGGGATCATCAGTAATAGTTATAATGAAATGTTTGAAGCGTAAATAGTGAATTTTTATGTTCAACTGCAATATTTTTTTTGCTCCATTGTGACGAATGGGACCCCTTTGTAGCTCTGCAGAGACACAAGTTTGTCACAGGAGCTACATTATTGCAGCTACTGCGAGTCGAGTGCACCCTTTTTTGTAATTTACAAAGCTGGGTGCGAACTAGCTGCGGAACCGTAGCCCTTATGGTCCTTGGCCAGTTTTCTGATATTTGCGGACCATAGGGCTACGGATTTCACCCTATCAAAAACTTTCGAAAATGCTCGGTGAAAAGTTGCACCGATTTTTTGCAAATTTTTGTCATGAAATCGTGTGCGAGAACGATCAAACATATATATTTCGCTTCGTGAGATATTTATCTACATTCTTCTATACTTACTTACCTATTAACAATCATTTCCAGCTCGTTATCATAACAAATGTCTCGATATTAACTGATACCGCCTACTTCGTTCCGCCATCTTGTCATTGTGGTAATATCGAGACAGTTGTTATGATTACGAGCTGGAAATTAACATTAATAGGTAAGTAAGTATAGAAGAATGTAGTTAAATATCTAACGAAACGATACATATATGTTTGATCGTTCTCAGATTTCATGACAATAATTTGCAAAAAAGTTGCGCAAAATTTTCACTGTGCATTTTCAAAAGTTTTTGATAGGGTGAAATCCGTAGCCCTATGGTCCGCAAATATCAGAAAACTGGCCAAGGACCATAAGGGCTACGGTTCCGCAGCTAGGTGCGAACCTACACCGTATTGGTGATAGGCTTGTATGAGTTGTTAGATCCAGCGACCTAACTCATTGAGCCACCTGGGCCCCTGTTCTGCTCTGTATCTCCAGTCAAATCTCATCTTACGACCTAAGAATGGTTTTCTGAAAATTTAAAATCTTGGTTTTTGGGTATAGTCTATCTCTTGATGTCAATGATTGAAAAAGTTATTTGACACCTTTTAGAAAATCTGACTTCGAGAAACAGACTTCTAAAATTTTGAAACCACTTACATAAGTACACAATTTAAAGCCAATTTATAAGTAATGCAATTTATGCCCATTTTAACAAAACGTTATTAGAGGATATCTCTGTATGAAAACACTTGGCTAATTTGAACTAAACTTAGCAGCATTAAGATATATGCATCCAATGATCCTGCCAACCAACCAACATGACTGGTTTACAGTAAATAGAAAATTAAGGTTTTGTTTTATTCATTGCTTATATGAATCAAGTGAGTGATTACAGGCTCTTGAGAGCCTCGGGTTTAAAAAAAAACTTTAATTTGAAATGTTTTAATATGAGGATTTTTCTGTCAGTTGAGTGGAGAGTATTTGAGAGTGGGTTACTGACGATGTTAGATTAGTTATATTGCATATTTCAACCATTTTTTTTTTTTCAGGTTATCTCGCTATGAGAAAACAAATGAAATGTTGATTAATTTTAACCTCCTGTCGTTGTCAAGATATGAAGCTACAAGCCAGGAATTTAAGAATCATACTCAGGTGTTGTATGACATGAAGAAAGATTTGGACAGTGTTTTTCGAAGAATAAGGTAAAATAGATATGGATGAACATTCTGTATTTAAAGGGATGATGAATTTTGAATGTTACAGAATTCTTGTTACATAGCTGTTCAGATATATCAAAGCCATCGTGAGTGAGTAATTGTTGTTTAACATCTAATGAGCAATTTTTCGGCTATATGTAAAAATGTATCATGATTAGAACAACTTGCATTTCCATGAGATAATGATGATGTCTGCTTTTTACTAGACCAACATGCCTAGTTAGATTTTTACAGTGCTAGCTCACTGAAACAACAATCTGTGGATAGACATGTTGATCCACTCTGACACATTATCCTGATTCTGTGGATAGACATGTTGTTCCACTCTGACACATTATCCTGATTCTGTGGATAGACATGTTGTTCCACTCTGACACATTATCCTGATTCTGAGCCAACCCATCTTTGCTATTACTGCTTAATGTCATCTTCTTAGCAGACAAGCAGCAAAATAAATAGCAATTTTATTGTACTCTTTGGTTGGACTTGGCTGGGGCTTGAACCCATGATCTATTGCAATTGAGGCGAGCACACTAAACATTACACCACTGATGAAGCATATAAGATTTATAACAGATAAGATATGTTATTTCCAATATAGGCCCATAAGGGGCAAAATCATGACAGGCATTTTGACAGAAAGCAAAATACAAAATAAAAATATGACAGATCCAGAATACTGCACAAGTTAGTTGTTTAATGCAGTCATATACATGTATATATATACTGTAACATATTATGCAAGTAAAGAAGCTCCAGTCCCCTTACCATAGAAAGCTACATATAGTTTTTTATCATAAATATAATTCACCAAATAAAGAAATAAAAAGAAATTAACAACAACAAAACAATATATTCATATGAAGCATCAAGGTGTCCTTATGTCCTCGTGGCTTTAGGAAGTGGAAAAGTATAGAGTAGTCATCCGTATGCTGAAGACATCAAGGACAGGTGCTTAAATGACAGACAAATCATATCTCACACCGACTGGTACATTAGACTGTCGAGTAAAAAGACAGTGAATAATTAAACTCCTCCTCATGCAAGTGCTTAAAGGACATTCATCTGATTTAATCAAATAAAAATATGCACTGTCCAGCTATTGTAGTAGTGGAAGCCATCATTGAACTATTTGCAATATTTCTGTTATACAATGTATGTAGTGAACATTTGTAGTACATTTGTAATGGAAACAGTTGTCATATCATGTTTTTATTCTTAAAATCTTAATTGTCTTAATTATTTTGTATAGACATTGGACCTACTTGTGTTATTTGTCCAAGGGACAGAAATTTTAGTTAGTATTCAATGCAAATTATACAGGAAAATTAAACTAACATAATTACTACATGAATCTACAATATTTTCAAGCTGATTTTTAGCTCACCTGGCCTTTGGCCATGTGAGCTATTGCCATCACTTTTCGTCCGTCTGTCAACATTTCACATTTTAATCTTCTCCTCAGAAACCACTGGGAATTACAACCTAACTTTGGTGGAATGGTTCTTTGGTGGCCCCCTTCCAAAATTGTGTCTGGTGGTCCCGATTTCCAACCAAGATGGCCACCAAGCTAAAAATAGAAAAAAGGGGGGATGAAATTAAAAAAAAATCTTCTCTTCTGAAACTACTGAGCCAATCTCAATCAATCTTTGCTGAAATGATCCTTGTGTAGTCCCCTTCCAAAAGTATGTCCGGCATTTCAGACCTCCGACCAAGATGGGCGTCACAGCCAAACTTAATTTAACATAGGACCCTATGGGAAATTCCCATAAAAATCTTCTTGTCTGAAACCATTTGCTCAATAAGAACTAAATTTTGATGAAATAGTCATTTGATGGTTCTCTTCCAAAAATGTGTCCGGCGGTTCGTCCCTTCGACCAAGATGACCTCCACAGCCGAACTTAGCTTAACATAGGACCCTATGGGAAATTCACATAAAAATCTTCTCCTCAGAAACCACTGGGCTAATTGCAACCAAACTTTGGTGGAATGGTCCTTGGATGGCCCCCTTCCAAACTTGTGTACGGTGATCCTGACTTCCAACCAAGATGGCCACCAAGGTAAAAATAGAAAAAAGGGGGGATGAAATTTACAAAAAATCTTCTCCTCTGAAAGTACCGAGCCAATCTCAACCAAACTTTGCTGAAATGATCCTTGGGTGGTCCCCTTCCAAAATTGTGTCCGGCATTTCAGACCTCCGACCAAGATGGCCGCCACAGCCGAACTTAATTTAGCATAGGACCCTATGGAAAATTCCCATAAAAATCTTCTTGTCTGAAACCATTTGCTTAATAAGAACTAAATTTTGATGAAATAGTCATTGGTTGGTTCTCTTCCAAAAATGTGTCTGGCGATTCAGCCCTTCGACCAAGATGGCCCCCACAGCCGAACTTAGCTTAACATAGGACTCTATGGGAAATTCACATAAAAATCTTCTTGTCTGGAACCAGTTGCTCAGTTGGAACCAAACTTTGATAAAATAGTCATTGGATGGTCCTCTTCCAAAATTGTGTCTGATGGTCCCACCCTCTGACCAAGATGGCTGCACAGCTTAGCTTAGTTTAACATAGGACCCTATGGGAAATTAACATAAAAACCGTCTTGTCTGGAACCAGTAGCTCAATTAGAACCAAACTTTGATGGAATAGTCATTGGATGGTCCTCTTCCAAAATTATGTCTGGCAGTCACGGTCTCCCACCAAGATGGCCACCACAGTGCAGTTGCATTGTTATTGAAAGCAGCTTTGATCCAGGTGAACGATTACAGGCTCCAGGGAGCCTCTGGTTGCAGGTAAAACTAAATTAACAATTACTGCATGAATGAACCATATTTTAACAAAGGGCCCGGGTGGCTCAATGAGTTAGGTAGTTGGATTACCTGACAACTCATTCAAGCTTATCACCAATACGCCGTTGGTTCACGCCCGGCTTTGTAAATTACAAAAAAGGGTGCACTCAACTCGCAACCACAAGTGATAAAGTTTACCAGTTGTTTGCCCATGGTCGGTGGTTCTCTCTGGGTACCCCGGCTTCTTCCACCACTAAATGGTCGCCATGATATAGCTGAACTATTGCTGAAAGTGGTGTTAAACACCAAAAATTCAATCAAATCATATTTTAACATTGCCTTCTAACATGACGTCCTTCTTTCACTTTGTAGACAAACGAGCGATTTATCGATTGGGTATATTCTCATTAGCACATGAGCCGGTGCATGTGACTGACTTTCCCGTCGTAAATGTACGTGTTGATGAATTATTGTCTGCTTCAATTTGACAGCATAAATTGTGTGTGACATTGTCCGCAAACATAAATATAAATTACTGTCTTCCAATCAAGTGTACTACCGTATTTGTACTCTTAGACATATCAGAATCGAAATAATTATCCGCCAAGCCATGTTAAAACTCAAAACACATTCTGGCTTCCATGATTTATTTCTTAATTATCCAAGCAAACAATTTATATGAGATAATATGGCTATTAAATATATGAATATATACCGGTAAATAAAAACAACAGTATGTTGTTATAATGAGACATGTATATTGTTTTTTTTTCAGAATGCTAAAACAAAGATTAAGCACAATGTATCCGGAGGCATTCTCTTGTAAGTATCAAACATTTTCTATTGCTAGATGTTTTCAAGATCCAAGGTTTTCAAATTAAATGACCATTAACTAATTTTTATTAAATTTTCAATCTTAGATGATACAAAAAAATGTAAAGGATCACAGAATTAATAAAAAAATATTCTTACATAAGCCCTAAATGAAAAAAAT
>MJUT01000725.1:531063-545623 GCA_002080005.1 Gigantidas platifrons
TTTTAGGGATTTACTCTGAGGTGTTACTCGTCATCTCATCAGCAATGGTGACTACTCGTATGCTCGACTGCTCGTATAGTTTCACGCGGCAACCAAACTACCAAGCCTTGAAGCTTTTCAGCAAGAACTGGCATCCATGAATTATACATTCTACTGGCTAAGCCTTTTGAAATTCCAAATCTACGGGCTAAATCATTGAACAGTAAATTTAATTTTAGTTTCATTAACACAAGAAGTAACTGATCGGCGACATCGAGTTGGAAAGATAATGTATTTTCTATTTTCATTAGTTCAACCAAAGTAAAAAATACCACTTAATTTCGTTCGCCCGGTATACAACAGAGTGGCAATCTGTCACTATACTGCCTTTTGCCGACATCGTACCGGTTTCAGTCATAACTTGAACACCCTTTTCGTCCATGCAAAGTAATTTTGTCTGTGTAAACGTAGTCTGGTTGTTAGTCCATGGTTTCGCGTATGTGTGATCATCTTTTCCCAAAAAGTCTGAATATTTGTATTGTGTCCAGGCGCTAACACTTGACAGTTCGATCAAGACCATTAAATTCACAGATAGCTTCTGGAAGGTGTTCTGTTTTATGTCCTGAAGATGTAGAAACAGGATCACCGGAATATATCCCCGCACCGCTTTGTTCCTGTATTAGTTTCGTTTTTTTACTTTCGGGTTCATGTCTCATCAGTTTTCGCCGGCCAGGGGTTGTCTTTTTTTCATACCCCAGCTTAAGTTGTGGAATTTGGTTTCTTTCTGTCGGCTTTCCGTCCAAAAAATGTTCCGAGCAAACAAATACCTACTTAGTTAGGGAGATATCTTTTTTATTTAAAGCGATTTCCCACTGTAATCGTATTGACTCCTTAGAGGGCATCGTATGTAGTCTATATGGAATCATACAAGAACAGTCTTCATGTTTTTGTTTTTGTAATTCAGAAAAAGTTTGTTTCCATTCATTTAATTTACGGCGATTATTTGAACAACCGTTGACGGCACACGAATTTTCACCACCTTTTTATATTTTACTTCACTGGCCATAATTTAAATACAAGAAATAATACCCAAAAAAAATCGATGTGAAAATAAAAGACAGCTAATGTTTACTATAGATTATTGATGCATGTGTGTTATCTTTCACGACTGTTATGGTCGACGCAGCACGTGACCTCTTAATGGCAGCCCCCGTGGTTTTGAGATAAGCTGGTGATAACCCTGTCTAAACATTTATACATACTCTCAGACATATCATATGAAGTTTTCTATATCTAATGTTAGTCTGTTTTGCAGGTTTTGAATATGTGTCAGGAGTGCATCACATTCAGAGCTGATTATATTTTTCAATAAAAGTATGTTGATTATCTATCCAAGAACTTTAATATCTTTTATAAATGGAAACTAATAGGGTAAATGTATTCTTCAAATGTAAAAAAGTCATGTATATATATTATATCATTAAAAAAGTAATAAGAAAAGTTATAATTATCATATCTGGCTTATCAAAATTAAAAAAAGAGACAGCCTCCAATAACAACATTGGCATCAATTTAGTTCTTAATTACTAAAATAGATGCTAATTGTTCATATTATACTAATTTGCATGTATTGAAGTCATTTTATGTTTGAACTTAAATCTTGAAAATAAGGTGTTGCACTCCTGACAATAGATAATACGGATCTGAAAGACAAACAGATCTGTGTTTGGTCCATTTATGGAACAAAAATGTTCTTTGGGTCTTTGTTATGTGAAAAGGAAAGCAAAAGTTAATATATTGACAAAATTATTTATTAGATGAAGAGCAAAACATCAAATGTTGCACTCCTGACATAAATGGGTATGCACAATTACTTGACTCTCATGAACTCATTTTGTTATATATAAGACATTATAAGCTTGTATATAGTATATTAAACATTGTTGTACACTTTGGAAATTCTCTCTTTCACTCAATTCTCATACAGTTCTTTAAAGTCAATGTTTTTTGGCAACATGTCTATTTTTCTGTTGCACTCCTGACATGGTATAACATTTTCTTCAGCTTCAACTGTGACCATCATTTAGTTACAACAAAGTTGCTTTATTCTAAATTCAAATTTTAAGATATTGATCTTTATCAGAAAAGTCTTTATTTTAAGCATAACCCATTATGTTTAATAGATCTTCAAAAAAAGGGAAATTAAAAAAATGTCACAAAAAAGTGTTGCACTCCTGACATTTTTGGGGTCATTTTTAGGCATAACTTTTTTTCTGATTTAGATATCATTGAGATATGTGACAGGAATTTAGCAAATATGGTAACACACATGTTCAGCAGTAGAAATTTGTTTACAGAGCTTATATTTTTGCCCTGGGATTTAAAGTATGTGCCCGGTCATTTTTTTTTAATTCACCCAAAAGGCAATATATGCAAAAGTGGGATATTATATGTAATTTGGGATCAATAGGGAATATGAACCTGTATCCCCTGTGAAGCCTGTATAGCAAATATATTCTACTGGAGTGTTCTGATTAAGCTAGCATTAGAAAAACCACTCACAAACTGTGACACTTTTCTGGATAACAAACAAGACGACAAATTTCAATTATCTCCCCTTTTCACAAACGGAAATATTAATATCGGAAATGTTATGGGGGGAAAAATCCATAGAAACAAATTGTTTTTAGCATTTTCTTATTGTAAGTTAATATCAAATGAGTAAAAATATGATGCGATGATTTTACAAAAAGTCTTGTCCATATCCCCGGCCCGACCACATGGGAAATGGGCTCATATCCCAGGCTTGATTAACCAATCAAATTACATGATTAGCCAAGACATTTCACTTCATTAGAACATTATTTTTTATCCTCAATACTATTAATACAGATGTAGTAATTTTTCTTGGATTGCACACAATGTAAATTTGGTTATTGTATGGTTAAGTCTGTTTTTTGTTTAAATTTCACCTTTCTTTTTGCTCAGACTTGATAGACATTTGGAGTACAATGAACAACTTTTACACTTGAGAGCCATGGTTAGTTGTAGTTTGATTTAATTACATCTATCTATGCAATTAGTGCCAATCACCACTAAAGTTTTGTTTGATTCCTGCACATGGCAATATGTACTCATTAAAACTTGAAAGTAAAATTGTCAGTGACTTGAGGCAGGTTAGTGGTTGTCTACTGTTTCTTCCAACAATAAAACTGACCAACATCATATAACTTAAATCAGGCTGGGAAACTTGTAGCAATTTAATTTGACAAGTCCAGAGGACATTTCTGAAAATTTTGGCAAGTCCCACCATTATAAGAATTGAACATTTCAAAACTTTGGCGAGCCCCAATTGAAAATGGTGAGTCCAGGACTCATTAAGGTGAGTTGCAAGGATCTCTGTTAAATATTGTTGAAGATGGTATGAAACACCCATTACTCTTTTACAGTTACCTTCTTGTTTGTTGCTTAATGTATCTGCAATAATTAATTATCAGTTCTGTTGACAGTGTTTTAATATCTCTGTACTAATTTCCTTTTTACCAGAAACTATATGTTTAATGGTGATCGAGAACCAATATTCAGGACCTGAGGATAACAAGATTCTGTATCAATAATTTATAAATTTCCTTTGATCTTACTGATGGATATGTTCAGTATCATTGGACTGACTCTTGATACTAAAAATGATCGATCAGTGATGTCAAACACATTTTGACGTTACCAAGAAATACCATAGCGTCAGTTTTGAAGGTCTCACTGTGTTACTAGTGATAAGGTATGTAAATACCTTCACAACTGGTGTTATTCTATATCTAACTTTGTGCATGTTACTCTTTTATTGCTGTTTTCCTTTTTAGCTCTCACACACTCTCTGGAAGATATACAACATGATTATACCCACCGCAAACGTAGTTTGGGGGGGTATATAGGAGTCTGTCTGTCCATCTGTCCAGACCAACTTCCAAGTCTTTTGTCTGATTTCCACCAAACTTTGTGGAATTTAAGATAATGACTTGTGTGAACTTTGCAGTATAAAGGATTTTATTGTCCATTGAGTTTTACCCCTGTTATGCCTCTTTGGACTTTTGGAAATTTTGAGACAATTCAGTATGCACTTTGTAATTGCGAATTCTCCTACATGGTTAATCAGAAGTTCATGAAACTTTGTACATTGCAAGATCCTAATATGAAGATGTGCACATTAATAGGATATCCCAGTTCATTGAGTTTTACCCCTGTTATGCCTCTTTGGACTTGCAACTCTTCTGGCAGTCTATGAAAGTTTATATGTTAGGTCCACATGTGCCGATGTTGCCAGAATTATGAGTCCAAATGTTTTGGCTCAATTAGATGATGGCGACGCGTGGGGTATTAGTCCCGCGTAGCGGACAGTTAAGTTATTCCATTTATATATCAAAGCGGGACTCCTGCGTCCATCAGTACCTCTAGTTATTAAACTGTTAACAGTTTAATAATTATATTGTATATCTTCCAGAGAGGTACACAATGACTTTAAGCCATTGTCATATTAGGTATTAGGGATATTTAATTGTCTCTTTAAATTTAAAATTTAGTTACTCCCTGTATTAAAAATGCAGATTCATAAAAAGTATTTTCAACTGTGTTGGTTAAAATTTCTATGAATATTTTAGCAAATTATTTGTTTTTGTTGTTTTTTTTTAAATATTTATTGTTTTGTACTTTCGTTTTGTATTTTGAGATAAAGCTTATTATTAATGTGCAATACAATTTTGTTGATTTATGTTTTCGTTATTTTCAAAACTTTTGTTTTGAGAGCCATTTCTGTATATTCAAAGTTCATTCTTGTTAAAGGGGCCATTGTGGTCGTGATCATATGGTAGTTGGATATACAACTACCTGTGCAATCTTTGCCCATCACCATTAAAGCTGTGAGTTTGAGCCCCATTCATGTCAAGGTGTACTCGATACAACATTATGTGATAATGTTCGGCTGTGACTTGCGACAGGTCGGTGGTTTATCCCAGGTACTCCGGTTTCCTCCACCATAACTGACCACCACGATATAACTGAAATATTGTTGAAAGTGGCATTAAACACCATAAACAAAACCAAAACATTCTCTTTGAATTGGCAAGTTGTTTTCCTATTATCTTGATAAGCTGAAGGGAGTGACTTTTTCTCTTATCAGCACTCAAGTGAGCTCTTCCTATCACTTGGCATCTGTTATCCATTAACTTTTCACATTTTGATCTTCTCAAAAAGCACAGGGCCAAACTTAGATATATATATATAAAAAAATAGCGTCTTATTTAAAGAAAAATATGGTACTCTTTGGGTGGTCCTCCCCCAAAATTTTGTAGTGATCTTGCTCGACATACAAGATGATCTCCCTGATGTCTGACTGGTGGAAATTTGTAAATCTTCATCATCAGAAACACTGGATGGAATGAATCCAAATTAGGTTCATAGTCCTTGGGGCTTATCTTTCTAAAATTGTGTTCATTTAACCAGTCCACTAATCAAGATGGCTGCCATGATTGATAATACAAATTAGCAGGTTTTATTTTGATAAAATATCAAACAAAAATATTTTTCTTCAAAATCATTGAACAACAGCTGGTAGAATTAAACTAAATTTGGGGAAAAAAATCTTGTGTAGTCCCTATTGAAAATTAAGTCTTGTTGCCTGTCCATAATTGGCTGCTAATGTTTATTCAAGATAAGTTTAAAGATACCAAAGGGGTAATCAGAATCCATATATCAAAGAACCGACAACACAATGGCCAAAAGATACCAAAGGGGTAATCAGAATCTGTATATCAAAGAACAGACAACACAATGGCCAAAAGATACCAAAGGGGTAATCAGAATCTGTATATCAAAGAAAAACAGACGACACACTGATGGCCAAAAGATACCAAAGGAGTAATCAGAATCTGTATATCAAAGAACAGACAACACAATGGCCAAAAGATACCAAAGGGGTAATCAGAATCCATATATCAAAGAACAGACAACACAATGGTCAAAAGAAACCAAAGGGGTAATCAGAATCTGTATATCAAAGAACAGAAAACACAATGGTCAAAAGATACCAAAGGGGTAATCAGAATCCATATATCAAAGAACAGACAACACAATGGCCAAAAGATACCAAAGGGGTAATCAGAATCCATATATCAAAGAACAGACAACACAATGGCCAAAAGATACCAAAGGGGTAATCAGAATCTGTATATCAAAGAACAGACAACACAATGGCCAAAAGATACCAAAGGGGTAATCAGAATCCATATATCAAAGAACAGACAACACAATGGCCAAAAGATACCAAAGGGGTAATCAGAATCTGTATATCAAAGAAGAACAGACGACACACTGATGGCCAAAAGATACCAAAGGGGTAATCAGAATCCATATATCAAAGAACAGACAACACAATGGCCAAAAGATACCAAAGGGGTAATCAGAATCTGTATATCAAAGAACGGACAACACAATGGTCAAAAGATACCAAAGGGGTAATCAGAATCTGTATATCAAAGAACAGACAACACAATGGTCAAAAGATACCAAAGGGGTAATCAGAATCCATATATCAAAGAACAGACAACACAATGGCCAAAAGGACAAACAACGATCTACAAAACATACACATAAAACTGAAGATCGAGTAACATGAACACCACTAAAATCCTGGGGTGAACTCATGTGCTACGGGAGGGTAAGCAGTGTTAATTGTGGTATATAACTAGACACAATTATTAAAACCGCAACGGTGGTGTAATGGTTAGCGTGCTCTCCTCAAATGGGGTAGATTGTGGGTTCGGGCCCTGGTCAGGTCAAAACAAAGACTATAAAATTGGTATTTGTAACTTCTCCACTAAGCAGGCAGCTTTAAGGAGTAAGAGCAAATACTGGTTGACTTTGAATCAGGATACTGTGTCTGAGTGGAGCAACATGTCTACCCAAGTACTGTGTTTTCAGTGAGCTAGCATTAAAAAAATTGAATTAAGCGTAATGGTCTAGTACAATGCAGAATCATCAACATCTCATTGAATGTAACTTGTCGCTATGATATAGCTGAAAATGGCTCATTTCGCATTAAACAATAATCACTCGCTGACGACTATTAATTCTAAATAACAAACGAAAAATGGGTTTTGGTGTTTAATGCCACTTTCAACAATATTTCAGATATATCTGTGAAGAGAAAACCATCATTGGCAAGTCACTGACAAACTTTATCACATAATGTTGTATCAAGTACACCTCACCATGAGTGCGATTCAAACTCACAACTTTAGTAGTGAGAGGCACTGATGGCATAGGTAGTTGTAAATCCAATGACCATATAATCACGACAACTAGGTACCCATCCTCAGGTGTTAATATTCAATATTTTATTCCAAACTTGTTAAGTGTCGTTTGTTTTGTGAAAAATTAAAGGACAAAGTCACATGTGGTAGCAGAGAAGGAAACATTAATCGTTTGCAAGATTTCCGAAAGTCTCCCAGATTTTCCCTCACTTCATCCTTAAGTCAACTTAGAGAGAAGTCATTTCGCCCTGTTTTTACTAAGTGTGGTGACCCTTGTAAAAAATGTTCGTTGGCGGCTGTCTTTGATATCTGATTGACACCGAACTGTGTTTGGAAAATGAAAAATATTATCTTATTCTACAAAGATCTATATTTTATATATTACGGGTCTAGGACAAAAGCCCGTCAATAATGCAAAGTATAAGTTAATATTTTTTGTGTGATATATATTTTTTTTCTGTGTTTGTTTAACTGTTCGGATATGTAAATTTTTCTAACATGACTCAAAACTTTTTTGCCACTGTATTTTAATATCATATTTTTATATTTGTATCTTTGCACATATTTTGGACTGGTATGATTATTTCATTATAGGGGGTGGGGGGTTGTCAAAGAGCTTTTGTCCTCGGTTTTTTATTGTGTGGCTTTTGTCGTGTTCCCCTTTACAGAGATAAATAGATTGGAGAATATCCAGCGATGTACATTTGTATTCTACTATGTCAACTTATAAATCCTGAACATGCCAGTACGATTCAAAATAAAGTTTATTATATCACAAACAAATAGCAATAAATGTACAATAAGTTAGTTTATTTTGTTGATATTCTACTTCGCTTGTTCCAACTGAAGTTAGCTGAATATGATTTCAGCTTAAAAGTGGCTTCTCTCTTTTTTTCAACATAAAATTTCCAACCTGAAAAATATAAATAATGATATAACCTGATTTATTTGGCAAAGTTGGTGAAGCATTACAAACATTTACATGCAGTGTCCGAAATTAACGGACGCTAAGACGCATTTGGCGTGTACTTTTCCGATTTTGCCTCTAAAAAATATGTAGTGGACGCAAAATATTGCATGTATGTTATTTTCAGTAGATTGAATGAAGCAGAAAGATCGAGAATTGACAAAAAACATGTTCCCTTTCATTTATTAGCAAACAATACTGATACCGTATCTCAATCGTGACCAAAACCCAGTTCAAACATCGGAGCCTCTCTGGAGTTTTTATTAGCAATTGCAGCGGTGCTCCGTAATTGGAGGAAAATAGTTTAACACGCACAAGAACCTTGACGAATACGACAACATCCGATAAATGGGTGTCACGACCCGAAATGATTTTGAACTATTTTAAAAGTGAAAATAGGCCTACTGACAACATATGTGTATCTCAATCTGTTCTATCAACATCTTTCTTCTGTAAATTTACATAAGCAAACTTTGATTACACTTTATCATTATTATATTTTTGAAATGCTCACAGAAAAAAAAAAATGCTTCAAAGATTTACAAAATTCAAACAATTTGCTTGTAACAATTTTGGTAACAAGCAATAATTTGTTTGTGGACATAAAAGTTAATTTCTGTGCCTGACCAGGCGAGGTGTATTTGATACAACATTATGTGATAAAAATTTGTCAGTGACTTGCGGCAGGTCGAGGTTTTCTGCGGGTACTCTGGTTTCCTCCACCAATAAAACTGACGGCCACGGTATTGAAATATTGTTGAAAGTGGCATTAAACACCATAACCCTAACTATAATTATAAATCTCAAGATAAAACTCAAGGTTACATACACAGTGAAACCTGTCTAAACCAAATCTTATTGGAATAAATTGTTGTTTTCGGAATAGACAGGTGTTCGGTTTATACAGGTTAAATTATCAAAGATTTCCAACAGTTGGGCTTTATTATCCCCTCGCCAACAAAGTTGCAAAGGGATATAGTAACGCTACCGTCCGTAACATCCTTGTGAACACTCTAGAATCAACATCCTTCAATGGATTTTGACCAAACTTGGTACATACTTAGTCCTTAAGAGAATCTGGAACCCTATTGATTGTCAAGGTCACCGGGTCAAATTGTTAGGCGAGGGGATACACCATGCTTTGCGTTGCCCTTGTTTAAAGTTCACTTTGTACATGATTTTGGTTTACTCTAGGTTTGATTTAGACAGGTTTGACTGTATAAACATGTGCTGTTAACATTTTTTCTCCTTTTCAATGAATTCAACTCTACATTAGTAAGACAGACTATCGTCAAAATTAAAGTTTGACTTGTATCTTATAGTTGTAAAATAAGAATCATATATGCATGTCACAAACAAAATTCAATTTCACATTTGTAAAATGTTTGATATTTTTTTTTATTTTTCAAAGGAAATAACTCTGAAAGACTGAAAATAATTTTGAAAATATTTCATCAAAAGCAGTTATAATACATATTGACTTGTGGCAGGTCAATGGTTTTCTCTGTGTACTCTGGTCTGAGAAAGCAGCAAGTATTTTCCTCAACATATTTTTAATCAAAATAAAATTGGAATAGTTCAACCCATGGAATATTTAGGCATTTTACAATGAATCAATAAAAATACCATACCATTTTTTATACAGTAAGCTTCTGCATCTTCTTTGTTGGTAAATTCTAACTGCATGTTAGACAAGGGGTCACCACTGAAAAGATATATTTGTACAAATATACCAGTACATAGAATATTAAGTCTATACACTATTTCATACTATAATACACTGAGTACTATTGAAGGATTAGATTAATGTGAATTTTCTGCAGGATAAACACAATATTAACGTGTTGTCTTAAAATATAAAGTTGATGTGTATTTGTCGCAAAACAGGAAAGGCTAAGTAAACCTTACCTAGTTATCCTAAGCCTCATACACATAAACCATATATTTTACAACACTGACTGCACTAATTATATTGTCTATATATACCGTCAGTGACTTTATAAAGCAAACATTTATACAATCGATGCACTTTGGTTGCTCAAATAGCACAGCAGCGGGATAAATAGTTTTCATCTGTTTTCAATTGTTATATAAATGTAAGACTCAGATCGATATCCTCTAATCGACGTCCAATCCTCAAATTGGCACCCAATTCTCAAATCTATGGCCATTTCTCACTTTCTCAAATCGACGTCCAATAACGTCACTGAAGTATGCTTCAAATGATGTCACACCAGTCACGGCAGGTTTTTGAAGCTATAATGGAGAATTTACTGCATATAAAATCTTATGGTGTTTATTTTGGCCCTATTGACTGTAATTTGAGAAATCACTGAACACACTTATTATACACATATATGACACACAATATATGATGATGTTGAAGAATGAAAACGAAACTGTCATTACAATTATTTCTCAATTTACAGTATGTCGCTTTTGTTTCTATTTTTTGTCCGGAATACAACTATTAAAACAGGAAAATGAATATTTTAGCAAACCTTTATAGGCTGCACAAAAATTAAAAATAGCTGGTCGCAAGGCAGACCATCCAGCTCGCCTGTGCAATCTATAGTTACATGTGAAGTTTCATCAACCTGGACCAAGTAGTTTGTCTACATTGGATGTTAACGCAAAAATCTCGAAGTCATTCAGGCAGAAATAGTAGGTCACAGTGACCTATATTTGTGTGCAGTGTTTTTAACTGCCCACGACAAACTCACATGTGAAGTTTCATCAACCTGGACCAAGTAGTTTGTCTACATTGGACCTAAACGCAAACGTTAATGCAAAAATGTTGAAGTCATTCAGGCAGAAATAGTAGGTCACAGTGACCTACATTTGTGTACGGTGTTTTTAACTGTCCACGACAAACTCATATGTGAAGTTTCATCAACCTGGGCCAAGTAGTTTGTCTACATTGGACCTAAAAGCAAACGTTAACATTGGACGCCAACAACGACGACGCACACGTGACGACATAAGCTCGCTCCCTGTACTTCGTACAGGCGAGCTAAAAATCAAACATAGGATAGAACATGGAAATCTGCATAAAAACTGCTTGAAAGCATCCACTGCTCAATAATTTTGAATTTTGGACTTTCGACGCCATTCAATGTCTAATTAGATTTTGCTTTCAAACTTGTTTAAATAAGAGGGTCGCTAATGAGCTTTTTTCGTAGACGAAATGCGATTAAGGTGCTCTGAATTTATGTCTGGAACTTTGACGCTTTGCATTCATTTGATATAATAAGCAATGATGCAGATGATAAATAAACTTGACCAACATCCATCATGTGACAAGGTATAAGCACATACAGCTCATACATGTAGCTCTGAAAAGGACGTTGATTTTATAGCAGTAAATCAGCCATCGATCTGAGAATTTGGAAAGGATGCAGATTTGAGAATACCCTCAAATCGGACCACGATATTTTATAATGACGTCAGTGGACGCCGATTTGAGGAGTGGACGTTGATTAGAGACTGGACGTCAATCTGAGTCTATCATATATATGTACAACCTAAGTGACTTGTGAAGGTTGATGGTTTTCTCCAGGTACTATGGTTTGCTCCACCAATAAAACTGACGATATAACTGAAATATTGTTGAGAATGGCATTAAAGACCATTACCCTGATACTATTAAACCCTCCTGCAAAAAACCCATAATTTTGAGATGGAAAACTTTAAAAATCAAACTATGGTACGTATACATACTTCAAAGACAGTAAGTTTAGCTTCATACATAGTTTACAAATCAGAACTTGTCTACAGAATTTTAAAATCAGGTACCTTGATTGCCATCCCATTAAAGGATTTTCCCATCTTTCTCTTGTGTCAAATTCAAGTTTCCAGCGTCTTTCACCATATGTCCCTGACTGCATAGCATTTCTGGCAGGAACAAATATTCTGACCAGGCGAGTTTTTAGATGCTCCTCTGGTACTCCAGTCAGACAACTTGTATCTTCAATCTATGTAAGATAATAAGACATTTCAAAAACAATTTAAATGAAATTACATGTTTGTGGGATCTTTTATATATCATATTTTGTATCGGCCACCCACTAACATCTAAAAACATCCTGTATTCTGTCTGGTCAAATGTATCATTTCACACAACCAATCAGCAACCAGCCTATAAAATCGAAAATATTGAAAAGCATATAATATATAGTGAGTGGTTTGTGAAGGAGTAGAGAGGTTCCAAAAGTATATGTAAGGTTACATGATGTTAAAATTTAAATATTAACTGAATGTGCACATATACTGCAAAACACACTGCTCTCAAAATCATGTGCCAGTTTGGTTTGATCCCACCTGGGCTCGAACGTAGGATTTACTGTACTTGAGGCAAACATGCTAACTATAATACTACCGATGTGGTTCTGTGGATTAGTTTGCTATGTCAAGTTAAAATCGTTTGTCAATAAAAAAAAAACATCCTTCAACGAAACTGCAATTAATAAAATAAATACCTTGTCTTCAACAAGAATCTTTGTTACTTCTTTGTTGAGCTTGTCTTTTTCTTTCTTAATTTGTTCCGTAGAGTCTTCAATATTACTAGACGCTAAAAGTCCTCTGAAAGGAAAATTAAAAAATGAAGAAACAGATATGAATACTTCCATTGTTGCTACCAGAATATTGCTCATCAGCAACACCAGGTTCATGACTTTTATTTCATAGACCATCGATTTCTATTAATTTTTTGTGTGTTCGAATTTGGATGCATTTGGAAAGACAGTAAGTATTGAGACTAGTAAAGATCATCTTATATAACTAGCGGGACCGTCGTGGTTGCGGTTAAATGGTAATCAGATTTATAACTACCTATGTAATCAGTACCCATCACCACTAACAAATAAGTTTGAATCCCGCTCAGGCGAGGTTTATTCGATACAACATTATGTGATAAAGTTTGTCTGTGACTTGAGGCAGGTCAGTGGTTTTCTCCAGCAATAAAACTGACTGCCACGATATAACTGAAATATTGTTGAAAGTGACGTTAAACACCCTTACCATTATAATTAGCTTGTATTTAAATAAACATTAGAGAAAGCCTAATAAAATTAACATTATTTGAGTTTATTATACCTCCAATCAGAAACTAGGAATTTGATTGGTTGTTGACTAAACATTAAAATCGGCAAATGACTCCGAAAGCGCCTATTTGAACAGAAATGACCTCGCGTGCATTATAATGACTCCAACTCGACAAGAAACTGACCTCGCGTGCATTATAATGACTCGGTCAATGAAATTAATGACCTGCGTCGGTTCGTTATAATGACTTCCAATTTCATTTTGTTCAAATGTAAGGGTTATCAGATGCGGCGATAAATTTAAGTGTCCATATTGCGTGCAAGCTAGACTAACCAACATAACGTTACATCAAATTGATTCAGCTTCATTACATTTGATATTTCAAAGAAACTTTACGCATCATTTATTAAATGTGATAAATTATCAAGTTTTTCTTTATGGTACAAAAATGTATAAGTATGCCAGATATTCACCTTGATTTAGTATAAACGATGTCTTGATTTGTCAAACATTGTGTCCCATAACATTAATTTTGCAATTATCGCGATATCATAGGAAACCATTTCTGGGAGGTACATTGGTGTTGTCATAGGGAAAAGTGGCAACGTATTTTTAAACAAATTCAAAGAATAAAATGAATTGTGGGGTAAAATAGGTTTTTATACCGGGGAATAAAATATAACATTTTTGGATTAATTCCGAAAACTAGTTACGTTACATAGACGTTAAACATTAAGTACCGCGATATCATAGAACACCATGATACATGTAATATCAGGTTGTTTATTTATCATTTCTTTATTTATCTCAATTAATAACAATATTACCTCAAAGGAAACGTAACTCAGCAAATTCAAACATGTCAAATTTTTGAACTATCCTAATATATTTCCATGTCAATCGATATACAAGACTGCATCAGTCTTCGAAATTAGATTTATTTTTCTAATTTAATGGCGTGAAAACTTCAAAATTAGAATATTTATAGATTCTATTGAACAAATTTGGCAAAAGTCACTGGTCCGAATCAATTTTCACTGGCCATCGGGCACCGGACCACTGCTAAAGTCGATGACTGCAGTGCATTAAAATATGAGATATTGGTTTTCTCATGTGTTTTTGTTGTCCACTAAACGATTGCAGACATGCACACGAAGCAGAGTATCTTTACTGACTTTAGCAGTATGACAAAAGTTGCTTGCGAAGATGAATAGCTGCCTCCTCTCAAACAAATCATGGAGTGCACAAATTACTAGGTAGTCCTTCA
>MJUT01000725.1:574223-585565 GCA_002080005.1 Gigantidas platifrons
TATATATATATATGTATAATTGCCTCCAATGACAATAATCAATGTATGCAATTTGTTTGCCCCTATTGTGGGCCCATTGATTGGAATAATAAATATTCTATTCTTATTCTTATGTTACCTCACTTCCGACACCTGACAAATAGATAAACCCCTGAATCTTTTATCTCATCTTAAATTGATACACGTGGCGTGTTTGATAACGAAAAACACCAACGTATGTATTTTAGAAATACGTTTGAAGGCACAGGTGGACAGCTTTTTAATATGTAATGATTCTTCGGGAGGTCAAAAAACGAGAAACCCGAGACGTGTCGGGTAAGCAATGAAATTTCGAAAATTTTAATTAAATCGGTCTTTGACACAAAAATGTTACGCCTTTGACATAAAATTGTAGGCAATAAATTTTCGATTTTCAGAAAATAATCTCAGACAAATGAGTTGCATTATTTGTACAAGTTTTGTAAGATTATTAAACTTCTTTCTGGGTTCGAGCTTACAATTATTTAACTCTAGGTATACCTACAAATTGAAGCAGTGACTCCTTTTCCTCCTGGATAAAACACTATAATTGAGTGTTTCTTCGTTTGCATAAGAAAATATTCAATATATTGAAATACATTTTGTAATGATATAAGCGAGAAATTGACGGCTAGATATAAAGTGTCCGACTCAATCTTGAAAAAAAGGTAATTTGGCTTCAAAGCTTACATTTGAACCATTAAACCTCTTGTTTTACTGAACGTTTTCAGCTTCAATACTAACAATTCAGATTTTTCTAAATTGTTGCCACAAAAAAGAGGGGGGCAAAGACATAGTTTTCCCCGGCTCCTACGTCCTTGATCTGTTTTCATCAAATTTTTTTTTATCACATCAAAATTTGCCTTTGGGACACGTCAGTTTCCTCCACCAATTTAACTGTAATTCACGAACAGAGAGAGAGAGATTGTTGTTGGTGTTGTTTAACACCAATAACGAATCCCTATAATATCACCCCCCAAAAAAACAATAAAATACATGTATTTAATTATAATTACATTACTTCCGTTTTTCATTGAAATATTACAATATGATTGGTTATGAAGTGGTCACATTATTATAAAAGAGATATTTCACATCCCAATGAAACTCAAACCCGAAGTTGCACATTCCTCCATGACGACGTCAGATGTAAACAATCAATGGCGTAGTAATTTCCAACAGCAAATAATCTAACACAAATAAAATTCACAACAAAAAATTCAACTATATTAAATTTTGGTGTGATTTAAATATAATTATAAGAATTGAATGCATTCTTTTGAAGTTTCATTGGGGTATAAAAGCGTTGATCGAAGCACATTTTCAACATGAAGCGCGGTACTTCGGTCAACGCTTTCATACCCCAATGAAACTTCAAAAGAATGCATTCAATTCTTAAATAAAAACCCGTGAAAGGCCTCACTAGCGGGTCTATATGTCTATATGTCACCTCTGACTTGCTTGACATTGTAATGGAGGAGGTTTTCTAACACCTCAAACCCACAAAACAGTCGCCCTTCTTTCCCTCACCGGATTTTTAACAAGAGCGACAGACGGGCGCAACTACTGGAACAGGAAGTGCTCACCCTTCCGGAGCACCGGTTCACTCCAGTTTTTTAGGCCATAATATAGTCTGTCCCTCAATTTATAGCTTCTAATTATCACTTCTTTCATAAAATCGGATTCTTCAGTGAACAATTCAAACATATATCAACCGCATCAGTGGCGTAATGTTTAGCGTGCTCGCCTCGAGTGCGGAAGGGCGTGGGATCGAGCCCCGGTCGAGTAAAACCAAAGACTATACAATTGGTATTTGTTGCTTCTCCGCAGCATTAAGGAGAAAGAGCAAAGACTGGTCGGCTCGAAATCAGAATAATGTGTCCGAGTGGAGCGACTTGTCTACCCGCGGACTGTTGTTTCAGTGAGCTAGCAGTATAAAAAAAATCCAACTCAGCGTGTTGGTCTAGAACAAAGCGGACCTCATCATCATCTTATTGAAAATTAACTTGTTCTCGCCATGATATAGCTGAAAAATTGCTGAATTGGCGTTAAACAACAATCACTCACTCACTCAAACATACATCTTTCTATAATCACTAAAAGATAACATTAATATACAATTCAGGGTATAACCCAGTCATATTTATTTGCTTTGGTAAGCTGAGATTCTAGTGTATTATTAATCTTTTCCTCAATTTAGTATTGAGAACCGATAAAATAAAATTACAAAACTGTCTCTACTGTTTTGAAATATTCATGTGATATAATGCTGACTGACATGTTTGGTCTCGGGGTTTTATTTTCGGATGATCTTGAAATAATATCTAAGTCACTTAAAACCGAATATCATTTTTTACTTAAGTCTATAATATAGCTCTTATCTGATGAACAGATGAAATTAAAGGGTATTTTACATAGGCAGAGGAATGTCACCTGATAGTAAATTGTTAGTTAGGGAACGACCATTCAACTTTTCTTCTTAAAGACAAAAAATATGTAGCCAAAGTTAAAAAAAAAACATCTTGACATGAAAGGTGTAAAAAATAATATTTTACCTCTGTAATTTTCAACAAAATATTCTGACAAAACTTAAGAAAAATTACTGATTTTTTATTACCCCCCCCCCCTCCCCAATCATTTTTTTGCTAAGTGTAGAAGAAAAGTCTGGTTCAGAGAGGTTGTACTCCTCAGAGGAGAAACTTGGCCATATTTCTATACATACGTGTGTTGGTACAACTGTTTTTATCAGTGAGTGAGTGTGTTTTTATCGGGTGCGTAGCATTATTCCGACAGCCCATAACTCCGACAGCCCATTACTCCGACAACCCATTACTCCGACAGCCCATTACTCCGACAACCCATTATTCCGACAGCCCATTACTCCGACGGCCCATTTTTCCGACAATATAAAATAGAACTCAATCCACAAATCCATGGTTTAACTTCGAAATTTTTTTTTCTGAAAAATGGCTTGAGGAATCAAAACCAAGCGTGACATATATCTTCCAGTACATGAATGTCCTTTACTGCATTGGTGGTAAACAGATATTCAAAATGGTCACTCGGCAGCAGTGGAGGTAAAGGTTTACATTTATGGTAAACAATAATTTGCTATTAAAAACCTCTGAACTGAAATTGGCTACTTTGTTTGTTGCATGATCGAGAACTCAAATGTGATTTTTAGGCCAAATAGATTTTTTTTTCAGACACGAATTTGCTCCCTTCCCACATTTTTACCTTCGAATTATAATTCATTTTCCATTTACGATTAATTTATTTCAACATTTCAAAATAATATTAATTTTTCATGCAATTTAGGCACGGACCATTTGATATTTTTTGGATGGGAGAAGGCTAGGGGACGGGGGCTAGGATTTTCGTCCGGACATTTTTTTCCCGGTAAAAATCAGGGCAAGAAATTAACCCCATTCCTCCAATAATTTTGTGTCGGTGTAAACTTTTCATGATTAAATCCAAAATGTAGAAGTGTTAGACCATCCGAAATTGGTACTGAGATTTCTCATGTCGTCATGATGTAAGGAATCTGCTAGCACCATGACATTTGACTTTGACCCCATATTTACCCTTTAGTTTAATACAGAAACAATCCGCCCAATGAGTCAGTATAAAGATTAAAGTCAGTCTTGCGTTAGGTATAGAAGAAAAACAACAGGTTTTAAGATAATTATACTACTTTTGACCATTTCTGACGGAATAATGGGTTGTCGGAGAAATGGGCTGTCGGAATAATGGACCATCGGAGCAATGGGCTGACGGAATAATGGGCTGTCGGAATAATGACCTGACCCCTTTTTATCATGTCGAGTCATTTGTGTAAAACGTATCATGAAGGGTAGACCCTACAAGGGTTAGGGTTATGGTGTTTAACGCCACTCTCAAAAATATTTTTATTAATCGCATCGGTGTACAGGTATTTGACAAACTTTATCACATAAATGTTGTATCGAATACATCTCGCCATGAACGGGAATCGAACTCACAACGTTAGTGGTGATAGACACTGCGTGCAAGGTAGTTGTAAATCCAACTACCATACGCAGTGCCGGACTTAGGACAAATGAGGCCCTGTGCTAGTTAAGTTATGAGACCCCTTACTTAGGCCACATTAGCAAAAATCCATCGTAAACAAATGTGTTTGGCAGGAAGATGGGCCCCCTGACCAACGAGGCCCTGTACTTAAGTATACCTAAGCACAATGGTAAATCCAGCACTGATCATACGATCACGACCACGGCAGCACCTTAGAGCCGACAAAAGAACATTTTGTATCTCATGTACAGTACATCTTTGTTGGTTTTTTTCTCAGGTTTTTTTTCTTTTTGGCAATACAATTGTACACGGGTGGTTTGCTACGTCACACGCACGGATACTTACAGGGGCGGATCCAGGATTTCAAGTTAGGGGGCGCACTTAAAATTACCGAAAATTTTTGGGGTATTTCGTGTGAAAAAAACGCAAAAAAATCATATTTTTTCCAATTTTAGGGGGGCCGGGTGCGCCCCCCCCCCCCCTGGATCCGCCCCTGACTTGAACATCGCCTCGAGGTGGGTTTATGCAGTTGTACAATTTAAAAAAAGGAAATCTAACAAAACCAAGTAGTTCATCGAAGGGCCCACATATCAGACTTCATTGTTAGCATACACTCATTGCGTGGAAACCCGTCGGTTTTGCAAACACTTCTGTACAGTTAAAATTCTGGACAAGGATACCGTTCACTCAAAACCCATTTGACTGTACAACTATTATTATTATTATTATTATTATTCATTTAAGAATATAATGATGAAAATTGGTCCTAATACACCTGCCCTTGATGGCCTCTGTATCTGGATAATGCAAATTTCCTCCATGTACATTGGCCATGAGGAGAACTTTAATCTCATTTTGTTTAATCAGTTCCAGTCTCTCATGCATGTACATTGGCCATGTGGAGGACACTGGATTTGCCTTCTGCCATTGAATTAGTCCCTTGTAAATATAAAAGGGTTTATTTCTATTTCGGGGTTCAGAAGAAGTTAATAACCTATTAAATATCTACAAAGGATATACATATATATATATATATTCTTTTTTTTTGTAAATGCCCAGTGGACTCTTCCAAATATTATACTCATCAGAGACATAGATATGCTTAGTACTTATGTACCAATCTAATTTCTGCAAATTGCTTGTTTGTATACTGTTTATTGCATTTATGTATTAGAATGTTTTTTGTAATATATCATGTAAATATATAATATGTAAATATGTAAATAATCACTGTAATGACTCTGCTCCTTGCTGGGACCTTGATTGGACAATACAATCTGATCTTATCTCGTCTTATACGTCCTTGGTCTTGAACCTTGATTGGACAATACAATCTGATCTTATCTCGTCTTATACGTCCTTGATCTTGTGTAGAGCTGTCTAATAGACAAAAAAAAACGTGTCCTCTTCGACGTTCGCGTTAAACCTTGCTGGCCTGCACGTTATAAATTGTGTTTTTATTTTACCCTCTGTCTATTATATAAGCTCCAGCTCTTCAAAATCATGACTTGTGGCCTTGCAAGAAAAACACAACATCGTGCGTATCACGTGGTGCGTATATAGAAGAATAGAATTATTAGAATTATCTTTATTAACCAATTAAAGGACCCATATAGGGCAAATACAAGAAATATATATAAATAAAATAATACAAATAATAATACACATTCATAAGAGGGAAAGAGGTGCTTGATTGACAGATAATACAATACAGTTTAGGTACAAAACATATAATTATAGTGTATATACATGTATATATATAATTATATAGTATAAAATCAAGGCATGTGTTCATGGAGAAATTTACCAACAGAGTTAAGTATTTCATGGTCCTCACAGTTTAGAATAAAGAATAATTTTTGTTCATCACTTAATTGATGGAGATTTTGAAGTTGGACTTTTGAATTTAATTGACTAAATATATCCTTTCGTTCTTCGTTAAACTTGTCGCACTTAATTAAAAAATGTGATTCATCTTCAATAGCATTTTGGTTACAATTTTTACATAGTCTTTCGTTTCTTGGAATATTTTTGTATCGACCCTGTTCGATTAGTAGTCTGTGGGAGGATACACGTAATTTGCAAATTGATCTTCTATATTGGTAGTTCTTGATCAATGTTAGATATTTTTCTAATCCAAAATTTGTTTTAATATTTAGGTATGTTACAAGTTTTCCATCCTTCATCGAAATATTTGTTTGATTCCAATCTGTTAAATATTTTATTTTCATATGTTTTCTCAATATATTATTAAACGTGCCTTTTTTGTATGCAAAAGTCTTTTTCTGGATATTGAGAATATTTAATATTTTTTCAATGGAGGAGTACCATGAGGTTTTATTAGATAAATGTAGTTCTTTACTGCAGATGTAAACATATTTTAATAATGGGAACTCTGTTGATAAATTCTCTAGTCTATAACAGTATTTAGTAATACTCTTTATAATATCAAAATGCAGTGGGTGTCTGCCAAGCTCTGAACGAGTAGCATGGTTTACACTTTTCTTATTTAGACCTAGTATATATTTACAGAATTTCAAGTGAAGGGTTTCACCTTTAAAGTTTTTGAAACATTGATCCAATTGGATGTTATTTGACTCTTTTATTTTTCGATTATTCACATTAAAAATACCCCAAATTTCTGATCCGTATAAAAGAATTGGTTTGATTGTATGATCAAAAACGTGAATACTTGTTTTGATACTAGGATATAAACTTAAAAAATCTTTCTTCAACTTGAAAAAGCCTTCAGAGCTTTTTTATATAATTCTTGTTTTACAAAGGAAAATGATCCAGAAGCTGAGAAATGAATACCCAGATATTTATAATTAGAGACACATTCAATTTCACTGTTCTTGAATAGAAATTTGTGTCTAATTATTCGTCCAGCCTTACTAAATATAATAACTTTTGATTTCTTAATGTTAACATCCAATCCCCAATCATCACAGTATTTTTCTAAAGCTTTTAATTTACTTTGTAGTCCTTCTGGTGAACCTGACAACATAACTATGTCATCAGCATACATCAGACAATCTATTTTTTCTAAATGTAAAGACACTGGATCAAACGAGTTTTCTAAATATGATGGTAAGTCATTTATGAAAATTTTAAAGAGGGTAGGGTTCAAGTTATCCCTGTGTCGTACTCCCAGTTTTATGGGAAATGTAGGACTTAAGAAATTAGAAACTTTAATACATGTTTCACCTTTCATATACATATTATTAATAATTTTGTAAAATTTTGTACCTACATTACAATTTAATAATTTTAATTTTAAACCTGTGTGAATGACACTATCAAAGGCCTTTCTAAAATCTATAAAGCAGGCATAGAGTCGGCCTTCTTTTGTACTACAATATTTATCTATCAAGCATTTTATAACGAAACAGTGATCAGAAGTTCTAGCATGCTTAGTAAATCCAACTTGCGAAGGATGTACTAAGTTATGCTCATTTAGAAAATTATCTAATCTAGTGTTAAGAATACTGTTGAATAATTTCCCCAAACTACTAGTTATTGTAATACCTCTGTAGTTGTTAGGGTTAGAGGGATCATCAGATTTATAAATTGGGGTTATATAGCCTTTAGCCCAGGAAGCTGGGTATTGACCAAAAGAGAAACATATATTAAATAGCTGGGATAGACAGGGTAAAAGTTGAGTTTGACCACTCTTCAACATTTCATTTAAGATTAAATCTAAACCTTTGGCTTTTCCATTTTTTAGTGTTCTAATTGCAGATGAAATTTCTTTCTGTGTGATTTTGTTGTCGGGAAAGAAATTTCAAAAATCGTCAATTGTTTGACAAAATTTCGTTTAAGTGATCATAACTTAGAAATAGAACTAGGCCGTTACAGAAATATTCCATGAAATCAAAGACATTGTAAATTTTGTAAAACATTAGATGACGAATTCCACTTTTTCTTTGATTGTAAAGTTACTGATAATATTAGACCTGCCTTTATTGATTTTATAAAAACAAAATATATGCTCATTTTAATCAACTAGATTCCCTTGAAAAGTTAAAAATTATTCTTAATCCTGATAAAGAAATTTTGCCCAGTGTTTGCAACTTTATAAAGCGATCATTAGAAGCGCGAATATGAGGTTCACATTGGTCAGAACATATAAAACATAATATTGTTTTATCAAACGGTGGTAGTTGTATTTGTTTATACATGTATATATACATTGTCTATTTAATGTTAGTTTATGTTTGTATTGCTATGCCCAAAAAGGTTTTATATGCAATAAAGATTATTATATTTAGTATAGTTGTGCTCGCTTCGAGACGGAAGATAAAAGTTTTTCTTCCTGATTCTAATTAAAACCTCGTACAAATAAATATATATTATATATATATATATATATATATATTTTAATTGTATCACAAGGTAATAAAAAATTTAATATACGTACATTGTCCACCCAAATATATATATTATAAAATTGGGTCAGTCTATACAAGGCCAGAAATGTATCCAGTTCGCTGATGGATACTTTGACATCATTAAAAATAAATTGGATCAAAACAATAATAATGATACATCCATTCAAAATTTAAATGCTTCAGATAATTCAGAGGAGACAAACCCTAAAATTCTAAGCGATACACTAGACGACATACCTGTTGATGGAAAAGCAGATGTTTCTGCAATGTCCACGCCTATCAAACCGCCAAGCCCAAAGATGACCGTAAATATGGAATCAAAACTAACACCTAAAGACCGAGTATTGCAGCACAGTAAAACTATTGAGGCAAAATTCAGTGAAATTAGCTCAATATTATCAGTCATAGATCATACAATGAAAACATTTGCAGAAAAACTAGCACAACTAAAAACTATTAAAGATCATATGCCACAATCCATCCAGTCATCTATTTCAAGTTCTTTAAATGCACACAAGACAGAAATAACGAATCAATGGAAATCTATTGATGAAAAAGTGAAACACTGTAATGGTAGTCTAGATTCCCTACATGTGAAATCTAATATTTTTGACAATCATGTAATTAATAGAAAAACAGACTGAACAGTCAACATCAATTCAGTCTTTGAATACACTTGTGACAGGTTTAAAAGAACGCATCGAACAGTTAGAAAATCATAGTGAAAGCTTTCATATCACCGACAACATATTGCCTGAACAAAATTCTAAACATAATGAAAAGAGGAATATCTCTGAAATGGATGTTACTACAACATCAGACACATTTGACAAGCAAAATTGAGTGTGACGTTTTGATTCTCGGGGATTCCATTTTAAGGCGTATCCAGCCAAAGCGTTTTACACCACAGGGAAAAACTATAGTTCGCTTCATTAGAGGAGGGGCAAAAACCTGTACTAACTTTGTTGAAAAAAACGGTCAAAGGTACAATGCGAAGAATATTCTTGTTAACATTGAAACAAGGGACTTACAAGGTGAAGGAGTCAAGGAAGATGAATTCTCCCATCTGTTAGACTCGTGCACAAAGACATGGGAAAACTCAAAAATGTATCTACTACCTATAATCCCACGTTTAGACATCGATAATGACATTGTAAATCGGGCAAACGATAGCATAAACTTGGTATGTGACCTCTACCCTGGTGTCATCAAGATCGAGAGGTTTCAGCCTACGAATGACATGTTTCATGATGATGTTCACTTGAACTATAGAAAAGGACTACCGGCTATTGTAAAACACCTTAAAATAGCTCTTAACATGTCAATTACACGTAGTGGTCAACAACAACATCGTAGACCGAGAGACAATAATTCTGGTAGACGAGTACACCATCCATCTAATCATCAAGGAGTACCCAACGAGACAAGACAACAAAATCGAAATAATCCGCAATCAAATGACAATGCGTTTCATGGTTTAAACCCGAATTCTCAGCCGACATTCAACTACCAAAACATGATGCCATGGTTTCTACCACCGAACCAGTCAAATTTCAATCCTTGGAGGAATCCATGGACCGTTCCTCCATTTGGGTAGATTCATTTCCCTCCTCCAGACTCTCATCAATTACAAATGTAATCTAACATCGCAACAAACATTGTAGTTCTAGTAACTAAAATAAACAAAATTTCTATTTTATGTAGATTGAATGACAGGAAAATATAAAAAAAATCATTATGATGTTATTTCAGTAACTTTCTTTTTATATTGTTGTTTGTTCTATAATCATGAAGAGTAATGATAAATATCATTGAATTGTTTCAAATTCAGAACTATTATTTCATTTTGCATTCATTGTGAGTTTTTCTTTTTTTTTCTTTTTTTTCATATTCATGTATAGATACATGTAGTGATTCATGTTGTGATTTATAATTGTTGAATTTGCTCAAACAATAATAATTTTCTTGTTGTAATTTGTATGTATGATTCTGATTATATTCAGAGTAATTGCATTTAAAACAGATAGACATATAGTTATCATGTTGTTTGATAAATCTAGAAACAATTCTGTTTTTTTATATATAATTTTTGTTTTGTTTTGTTTTGTTTTGTTTGTTTAAATAAATTTTCATAACTCTATATCCTTCAATTTCAACATCTTTCATATTAAACCAAAATGAAAACTTCTGCAAAAAAAAGTAAGTGTAAAGAGAATTTTTTGAAAATTGGCATGTGGAACATAGAGGGTCTCACAACGGAAAAAGCTAATGACCCACATTTTCAAAACATTATTTCAAAATTTAATATTACCAGTTTTGTTGAAACCTGGATTGGTGAAACAACCCAGGACATTGTACTTCCAAATTTTGAATTAGTTCATTCAAGTAGCAGGAAAAAGCATAAAAAAGCAAGACGCTATTCTGGAGGAATAAGTATTTTTGCAAAAAATTCAATTACTAAAGGAGTAAAACCGATAAAAAATAGTCACTCTGACATACTCTGGATAAAACTAGATCATGTATTTTTTAATATTGATAGAGATGTTTATTTAGCTGTAGTTTATTTATCTCCTGAGTATTCAAGTGGTAATACTAATGATATAGAATCAGTATATTCAATCCTTCTTAATGAAGTTGAAAAATACAGTAGACTGGGTGACATTATTATCCAGGGCGACTTTAATGCCTATACAAACACCCAACCTGATTTTGTTGAGTTTGATAATGAAACTAAGCGTGTAAACTTAGATGATTCAGACTATCATTCTGATACTATAATGTCAAGAAACAATCTTGACCACAAACACACTAACAATAGTGGCAAATTGTTGCTAAATTTTTGTAAAGAAACCAGAATCAGAATTTTAAATGGACGAACCACTG
>MJUT01000725.1:587046-597964 GCA_002080005.1 Gigantidas platifrons
TAAATATTCTGGGTACATATTGTTCTAATTGGTAACTACAAGTAAATGTAGAAAAATCGAAAGTTTTAATTTTTAATTCAAATGGAAAAACACATGTGAATGAGTTTAGTTATAACAATAATGTCATACAAACAGTGTCAAAATATTGTTACTTAGGGGTAATGTTAAAGTGTAATGGCAACTTTAATGTAGCTGTATCTTTACTTATGGAAAAAGCCAGAAAAGCATACTTTAAAATAAAGAAAACAATTGGATTGAATAATTCTTGCAAACTTCTAGAGAAACTTTTTGATTCCCTAGTTACCCCAATCCTATTATATTGTAGTGAGGTTTGAGGAGTTTACCTTGACCCCGGAGATAGTTCTATTGTGGAAATATTCCACATGAAATTCATTAAAGAAATTTTAGGGGTCCACTGCAAAGCATCAAATGTTGCATGCCGAGCAGAACTTGGAAGACTACCTTTATGGTCAAAAATCTCATTTTCTAGTAGAAAATTTTGGGAACATCTTTTGGCATCTGAAAATACCTTAGTATCTAAAAATTTTCAAGCTACTAAAAACTTTAACCCATGGGCAAAAAAACTCTACTCCATCTTTAATAGTCTAGGATTTTCTTATATAGCGGAGAGCAATTGTTCATTTAAAGCACTCCTACCAAATATAAAACAAAGGTTGATTGATCAATGTTCAACCAAACTAAAATTTTACCAAAATTTTTTTGATTTTAACCGCCGTAGTGCTTACGTGGATATCCTCAGAAACAAAACAGAGAGGTCAATTTTATGTAAAATAAGGTTAAGTGCACACATTCTTGCCATCGAAAGGAGGAGGCACTTAGGTTTACACACCAGTGATATAATTTGTACTATATGTAAAACTGGTGATGTAGAAGATGAAAGTCATTTCTTGTTTAAATGTGAAAAATATTCCAATTACAGGAAAAGTTTTCAATGTAATATTTTGAGTATACTACAAAAAAATCATTTATCTGAGAATCAAATGCTCAAATTTTGTATGAATAGTAATTCATTAAAAGTATTAAGAGTACCTTGCTCTTACATTAATAATTGTCTAACTCTTAGAAATGAGATTATTCAGTATTCATAATAGTGTCATATTATTGTGTCTTCTATTCATAAACATGAACTGTAACTTCACTTTGGGCCTTTGCCAATTATTGTAATTGTGTTTGAGCCAATAAAATATTTGTATTTGTATTTGTATATGATTTACTTTCTGAAAATTGACCGATTTCTCGTGACAATAAAAGGTAACCTAATTAAAACGAGATGTTTGTTGTATCTATAATTCAATTTATATATATATCAGGATAATGTGTCCAAGAGGGGTGACATGTCTAGATAATGTGTCCAAGAAGGGTGACATGTCTAGATAATGTGTCCAAGAGGGGTGACATGTCTATATATATATATATATATAAATTGAAGTATATATATATCCATTTCTTCAATATATATATATATTAATTGTACCACAAGGTAATAAAAAATATATATATTTATAAAGATACAACAAACATCTCGTTTTAATTAAATTGCCATTTATTGTCACGAGAAATCTGTCAATTTTCAGAAAGTAAATCAACACTACAGTAGTTGTTGCACGTGCTCCAAGTCGGATGGTAATGCTATCGAATTGCGGATGCTACTGTCAAATGTTAGTTAATCAACTGTTTGGCTTTCAGAATATGTAACAAGATTTGTAGTTAGAAACAGGTGGGTCTATCAATTTCAAATATAAACGAATATGTCTGTTTTTTGACATTTGACAGTCAAATGATTTGATTTCAAAACCTTGAACTGTAACTGTAAGTGTAAGTGTAATCAATCAATGAATTTATCATTTATACTCACAAGTACTCTTAACATTTTTCAATTAATACCCATCAAGATGAAACAAATCTCATGCAGACATTTTACAGAACACAATAGACTCTTGAGATTACCACACTACAATATTATAACAGTATTTAGGGTGCACTTGATTGGTTACTTTACAGAAATATCTGTACCCTTTCAATTATAGGTGTAAAAACACTAATTAATTTAGATTTCTGCTACATTTTTGAGTAAGAAGTAAGAGCAAATACAGGTTGGCTCGGAATCGGGATAATGTGTCCAAGAGTGGTGACATGTCTATCTGCGGACTGTTGTTTCAGTGAGCTAGCACTATAGAAATCCAACTAAAACGTGTTGGTCTAGTACAAAGCGGACCTCATCATCATCATCTCGTTGAAAATTAAATTGTTTTGGCCATGATGATATAACTGAACAATTGCTGAGAGGGCGTTAAACAACTCTCACTCACTGAATTATGATTTTGTATAGTATTTACAATGTTAGTGATTGACAGAAAAGCTTTCTTTGACCCCCCCTCCCCTTAAAAATCTGACAGTATTCTGATGATATTTAATTCAGTGGCTGATACTATTAATTACGATATCTTTACTTCTAGACAAATAATATACTTTTCATTATCTTTTATGTCACCATTGGCAGAATAATGCTAGTCATTTCATTTATTTATTATCTTTAAGTCAATGGAATAAAAATGTCCATTTCTTCATTATAGTGTAAGAAGAAATAAGTATCAGGCCAACTGAAAACAATATTTGTTGATTTGGTTTACTAAGATTAAAACAGTGTGTATTGTGTTAATTTATCAATTCAGGGGAAGGTTAGGGTTTTGGTGTTTAACACCACTTTCAACAGTATTTCAGTTATATCGTGGCTGTCAGTTTAACTTTTATTTATGGGGGGAAACAGAGTACCCATAGAAAACCACCGACCTGTTACAAGTCACTGACAAACTTTATCACATAATGTTGTATCAAATAGACAGAGAAAACCACCGACCTGTTACAAGTCACTGACAAACTTTATCACATGAAGGTTGTATCAAGTAGACAGAGAAAACCACTGACCTGTTACAAGTCACTGACAAACTTTATCACATGAAGGTTGTATCAAGTAGACAGAGAAAACCACCGACCTGTTACAAGTCACTGACAAACTTTATCACATAATGTTGTATCAAGTAGACAGAGGAAACCACCGACCTGTTACAAGTCACTGACAAACTTTATCACATAATGTTGTATCGGGTAAACCATGCCATCAGTGGGATTTAAACTCACAACATTAGTGGTGATAGGCACTGATTGCATACGATCACAACCACGACAGCCCCTTTTATCAATACATGAATCAAGTATAGAAATACGTCAATAACTTGAATTTCATGAATTATTATTTCAAATGAAGTAATTATTTATTGTTATGAATGTGAATTTTAATTTGTTTACTTTCTTGTTTGTCTCTTTTTCATTCCTTTTGGAGAGTGCTATGCTCCCTGCATGTAAAGACCTCTCTTGTAGATTCGAAAAAGACAAAAAAAAATTCGTCCCTACCTAATTACTCTCCATACTTTTTCAGTCGCAGTCAAAAGTTGTTGCCCCGGTTGACTCATCCCTTCCGTCATTTCTATATAGTTTTTAAATATTATTGAACATTTTCTCATTCTGAATATATGTCTGAAATTCTGCTCGCTGAACATTTAAAGCATTAATCGATCAATCAGTGACCAAGCAAAAAAAAAAAGAGCAAGTGTGGAGATCTAATATTAATTAGATTGGACTAGAATCCATGAACGTTTATACCAAAAGTATGAATCAGAAAGCATTTGCAAAAGATTACTTGAATGGCTTTTTTGACTGACAGATATTTCATATTTAAGACACAAAAAAATAAATATTACTAATTGAATTCTATAACTTAGTAGCCTTGTAGGAATGTTTTCCATGCCGATTTTAATTCCATGATGGTTCAACCATTATGTGTCATAGTTTGACATTGGATTTTATAGACAAAATGTGTTGAGAAAAATTCCTTTTTGAAAAACCACAGAACTGTGAAACCTAATCTTACAAATGTTGGGGTTTTTTTTGTTTTTTGTTTTTTTTTGTTTTTTGTTTTTTTTTTTTTATTGTGGGAAACATGTTTCCTGTAAATAGAAAAAGAAAAAAATATCCAATAAAAATGTAAATAGTAAATGATTGGAGATGTACTGATGTACTGAGTCTTATATTAAAGGACAATTTGAAGTCAAAAGTTCATTTTTGATTTATTTGGCCTTAATTTACCAAATTTTCTGTTACTTAATTTGTCTACTTGTTATAATAGAAAATACAAAGCTGATGGAATAATAGAAATGTCATTCAAGCTAACGTGGCGGAAAATTCTTCATTGATAACATACTTTGTCACATATTGGAGAAAAGAAGGAACCGTTGAAATGTCTGGAATTATATGTTCTTTATAAATGGAAATTGGATTGCTATCTATTCCTGGCAAAGACTCATGTTCTTATTTAACAAATTATCGTAACCATTCTTCTAGAAAGTCTTGGTTTTCATGTGAAATTAGTTTATGTCCATGTGAATGCATTGAAATGGAAATGAACTTCGAAAAATTTGTAAATTTATAGGCAGTAGGTTAACAAATAATATGTAAATGTGCAGTGATTAAATTAACAATTTTAAATTGTAATTTATTGGAAAATTGTATTATTTCCTATAGATTTCACAAAACACAGGTCTAGTTGAATTTTTAAGATGATCCTTTTTACTATCAACATTCTTAGTTCTAATAGTGGTATAGTAGGGTGCCCAGTGTTAAAAAAGACGCTTAGTTATCGAGTTTGGGTTAACGGAATTACATACGGCTAATTTTGGTTTTAAACGCTAGAAAAATGATTACATTTTGTATTTTTATATGTCGTCGTAAGGTTCTGTGGTCATGATTTTTTTAATTTCACGTTTTTCAAAGGTACCCTCGGCTGACACATTGTACATGATATTTTTAGGATGAAAAATAAAAGTATTCTCCGCTATCTAAATAGCTAAAAAGAATTTTACATAAGAGATAATGTATCAAAGATATAATTAAAATAAAAACGGGATGTAAATAATTGATTATTGGAAGAGTATATCAGTCTTACTTTAAACCTCAAATTTGACCCCAAATTAACCGTATTTTCAACAAAAGCAAAGTAATTACACTACATTATAAATGTACTTTGATTTTGAAGAAAACATATTGATGAAATGTACATGTGTGCCAAAAATCATAATATAAATGTCAGCGGTTGTTGAGAAATTGGCAAAATATAAACTCAAATAACAGTGTAAATTTCCTCTGTCATACACGGATTGTCATGTACCAGTTTTTGTTAATGATGTGTCGCTCGCCGGTCATTAACTAGCACGATCTCTGTCTCAATGCATTTAGTATTTTCTCTTCTTTTATGGCAAATATATTGGTTTTAATTATTCAGTAGAATTGTTTGTGGTTTTTGTGTTTTAAAAACATTCATTTTTATTTCGGCTGTTGATTGGTTTTACTGTTTTTAAAATTTGTTTAATTCATGTGTTTCTAATACATGGACCAATCCTGCAGGACACGTTATAAGTCCGGAAATGGCTCAGTTTCACAGCCCGGTAAAACTTTGTCCGTCTAGTCCTGAAAGAAGTCGAAATGAAGTGAATTGGGACAAATGCATTATTTGTCAAAGTTCATTTTGTGACTCGCTAGTGATAACTATGCAAAATATTAGCAAAAATAGCTTTATCGAAGTACTGGAAGCAAGGAAAGATGATATTTATGTTAAAATTTTGCAGGATGTTTCTAGTTTAGATTGTATTTGCTGTGAAGATTTTAAAATTTTGTACCATCGCGCTTGTTACAAATCATACACAAGCAGGTGCAACTGCAGTTATTCTATGTCAGAACCCACTGCAGTTGAACCGGGACATACTACATGTATAACAGAATCATTTGTGCCAGATTCTAGTATTAACCAACTGTTAAATTGGGAAGTATGTTTTTTCTGTGAAAAGAAAACGTTTAAAAAAGATAGAAAATTGAATCAAATGATCGTCGGAATAACCTACGGGAATCGGCTGTTTTCAAAAATGATCAAAGAATCATCAAAATACTTGACAGCAAAGAATTTATTGATAATGCTGTCTATCATTCCGGTTGCATTACTAAGTACTTGCTAAGATATACCCCTGTGAAATCAACATTTCAGGAAGACGATTGTCCAGAATTTAGTGTTCATGACTATGCTTTTAAAATGCTTATAGCTGATATTCACGAAGACCTAACAGTGCGTAAACAGGCTTTTCTAATGACACAATTACTTCGAAAGTATCTTGATTATCTTCCCGCACACATCCCAAATACTTATCCTGTTACCAAATTACAAGACAGACTTAAAATACATTACGGCGATTCAATCGTTGTACAGATACAGTGCGGACAGGGGAAGTCTAACCTAGTCTTAAGCAGTGATGTGTCAATAGGACATGTCGCAACTGCAGGTAATTTGAAGTCGAAACTAAAAGCGTCTGAAATCAAACAAGGGATATCTACAGTTGCAGATTCTTGCAATGATAACCAAATATTGCACGCTGCCATTCGAATCTTGAGGCGTGACATCGAGAAGATAAGCATTTCCACCGACGAATACCCCACTGCGAACGAGGTGTCACTTGCATTGTCTATGGATCGAATGCCTTTGTCTCTTACGAAATTTCTCTGCTGGTTGCTTGATTATAAATCCTTTAAAAGTACATCAGAACCTTACAATATTCTAAACGATAAGCTGCAGAAAGTGATGGGTATAACTGAATTCATATTTTCTGTCTCAAGAGATGTGTTTACTCCATTCCACCTTGGTCTTGTTGTACAGCTGTACCACAATTTCGGTTCAAAGCAACTTTAAATCGAGACATTACACTCTTAATGGTTTCTGTGCTTCTTATGGAGAAGTGAGACGATATCTAACCAGCATTGCACACCATGAAATTGAAAAAATTCAAGATGGTGTCTACGTTCCTGATGGTATAAAAAAAATTCAAGATGGTGTCTACGTTCCTGATGGTATAATCCCTATGCATCAGGGTGGTGGTTTAAATCGCCTGATACAGATGTCTTGATTCTATGCATCCATTACATTCTTTCAATGCAACATACACAGGAATTATGGTTTCATACGGGTTCTATCACAAACACTAAGGATAGGCGTCGTTTCATTCCCGTACATTCTATCTGTAGCATCCTCAATCCTGTTTTATGTAACATTTTACCAGCTGCACATGCCATCACAGGATGTGATACCACATCATCCTTGTTCGGGATCGGCAAACGAACCGTATATAAAGTACTTAAAGACAGTCCAGAAAACTTTAGAGATTTGTCCATTCTTGCAGACTGTGACACTGATAAATCTATAGATGCCGCCAGGAAACTTATTTGTCGACTACGACCAAAAAGGAAAACTGAAGGAAGATCACGTCGATCTTAACAAATTAAGGGAAAGGTTAGCGACACTGAGGGATGCATGTTTGGCCAAACTTCCACCCTGTGAGGCCACCTTCACTCAGCATGTTTTGCGATCCTCACTACAGACAAATATTTGGATGACTGCCCATGTTGCAAAACCGCCAATGAAGTCTGTAGTGCTATTTGGATGGTAAGACAGGAATGGATTAGTTACAGTTTATTTCAAAGGCCAGATGTCTTCTGATTTTTTGCAAGACCTTGTTTGTACTTGCAAAGGAAAATCTGTGTGCATGAAAGGAAGCATTTGTTTTCAGTAAAATCTATCTTGCAAAGTCCTTTGCCCTTGCCAAGCTGGCGACTTATGCCGCAATGAAAATACCCACCTAGCAATATCTAGAAATACTTATGAAGATGATGACATATGATAATGATCTCAATTTTTTTTTCTTTTTCATCCAATCTTCATCTATTTCACTGAATAAAACTTGCTATCAAAACTATGATCTCAGATAAAACAGTCTTTCGTTTCCAACATTGTGACCATCAACTCACGTTAGTCATAGTTGTCCAGTTACCACGACTTCCCGTTGACGTCTTTTGTTTCATTAAGGCTTGGTCTAATGTCTGCTTTAGACACGCATCACTGTTTTCTAGTGCTTAGTAAGCTTAGACAAGTTCATACGTACTATGTGTTTTTCAGTAAATAGCAGTTTCATTTGTTGCAGTGTTTTTTTATGTGTTCTTTTTATATGTTGTGGTGGATATGTCATAGCTTGTTTCCTTTTTATGTTTTTTTTCTGGAATTTTCCCAGTCTCCAGACTATGATTTCTTTAACATTTTCTATGACTTGTTCTTTTGTTCCTTCGGTATACTACTGCCGAGGTTTCAAAAAATAAAAAATAAAAAATAAAAAATAACCTGCCAGTGGTTTGTGGGCTTTCAAACTAACAAGAGGCCATTTTTTTATTTGCCAAAAACCTGAGATATTTGGAGTGTTCAGAGTGGTTTGTAGCCACACATCGTCCAAATGCATAATATGTTCATAGACCTTACGTTTTTAAACAAATGGTGTTTGACTTTTCCATAAATTGCCATGTTTTTGCACAGAATATTCGTTAAGTATTGATTGACCCTACAAATGATATAATGCAAACACATAAGCCATTAAAATTGAATTTTGATACCTTTTACGAAGTTTGAGGTTAATAGATATTTTACCAGTAATTAGTCAAGATGTACCTAACTGAAACATGATTTTTTTTAATCTGTCCACCAGTTGTTAAGGGTTAAAAAATAATTTGAAGGTTTCCTTTAAATGAATATCAAATAAAAATGACAGGTCAAGGTCACTTTTATTTCTCATATATACGAAAATTATAAAATGGCATTTTATTTTAGAAAATGGCCTTTTGCTATATATTCAAACAATGTAAAATAAAAAATAAGCATAAAATGATAAAATATTAAGCTTAACAAATAAAATTGGCATTCCAATTTAAAGTTCTTCACAGTCTTGTCGAAGAAGGAAGCCTTTTAAAACTTATGGTGTGTTAGTTCCAATTTTTAGATCTTGACCTTTTACCCCAATTTAAAAAAAACGTGACCACTACATAACGACGACATCTTTATTTCGATGCGGCTTGTTCTCCTCTTTCCAACGATGTATCATACAGGTATGTATAATTCCGTTAAGGCAAATTTGCAAAAATCTTTCGTCGTGCACCCTACTAGTAGTTGTGGTCTTGATCCATGGGTTGTTGGATTTACCACTATCTATGCAATCAATGTCTATCACCACTAAAGTTGTGAGTTCAAATCCCATTCATGGCGAAGTATACTAGATACAACATTATGTGATAAAGTTTGTCAGTGACTCATGGCAAGTTTGTGGTTTACTCTGGGTACTCTGGTTTCCTCCACCAATAAAACTGACTGCTACGATATCATTGAATTATTGTTGAAAGTGGCATTAAACACCATTACCCTAACTGTAACTCCCTCTAATGTCACTTGGAAAAGAGATAAAAATAGTAAAAATGTTATAGTTCATTTTTTTTTTAAAGTACTGACTATTTATTTTCAGACTATAACTTTGACAGACATTCTCATTTATGACACGATTGTTTAACGGCACTTTCAATTATATTTCAGTTATATCGTGGTGGTCAAAAAAGAATTTAAAGGAAAAATTTGACTGTGTAATTTGTAAATACACCTTTAGTTGTTAATGTCTGAAACTCTGGGTACACCATTTTGATCCATTTCCTCGACAGTGACACATGTCTTAAGAGATTTAATTTTTAAGGAACCTCCATCTTTTGTAACGCAATATTTAAATGTCCATGCATCTTCACCATTCTACAATATATAGCATAAATCTGATTTATCTTGAAAGTTTACATTTTGTCAAAGGGTGTGGTCTCTTAATATAAGAAGGATGAAATCTTACGCCAGAGAATTGACTGGTTAGTTACAGTTCACTGACCATGTTCAATAGCTTGTGTTATGTAATATTTATTCATGTATGGACTAAAAGTAAAGGTCTGATATAGGTTCACTATATCAATAAAACTGATCACCACACAATACAGAGAGTGGATTGAAACACCCATAATCCAAATACTTATTATATTCTACAGTGACGAGATGACTCTTATGGCAGAGGATTGACTTGTTACAGTTCACTGACCACGTTCAAGATGAAAATGATCTAATGCAATTGATTTGGTGGCTTAGCTCTGATGACAGAAACATTACAACAGGCTTTGACTATTTCTTCATGAAGCCATTACCTGCAAAATATTCATGAATGGATGTGAGAATATTTAAGGTACATGCAGGTACAACATGTATATATAATTTAGACCCATTTATCAAAAGTAAAGCCAGAATTTGGCTAACATTGCATGCAAATTATCAAACATGTCACTGTTTAGTTCACCTGGCCATGCAAAGTCCATTTGAACTTTTGCCATTGTTTTGCACACGTGTGATGTCTGTCTTTCCTCGTCTGTCAGTGACTTGCAACAGGCCGGAGGTTTTCTTCAGGTACTCCTGTGTCCTCCACCAATAAAAACTGACCGCCACGATATAACTGAAATATTATTGAAAGTAGCGTTAAACACCATAACCCTACCATACCCTATTACCGGTAACATATTCATATTTCAACTTCTCCAGGAGAACTGCTGAACTAAATGGAAATAAACTTAGTAGGGGTGATCTCTGCCTGGAATGTTGGAATTCCACATTGTACAAACAATAGCTGAAACCCTATTGGTAAAGCCTGGGAAGGGAAAATTAAGTAAATCTATCTTTAAAATTCTTCTCAAGAACCTGCAATAAACATTTTATGATAACCATCATTTGGAAATATAGATCTAAATTTGTACTAATGAAGAGTTCAAGACCCAAGAGTCTTTATGCCCAAGCCAGTGAGGCCTAAATTAAAATATTGTTTGTTTCCCCTTTGCGACCGACTCGCCGAAATCGGCGCAACTGAAAAAATTTAACAGCCCGTTCCGTGATTTTTTTTTTTTTTTTTTTTTT
>MJUT01000725.1:603260-623089 GCA_002080005.1 Gigantidas platifrons
GTCGATAAGAACAAGAAATTGACAGACATTTTCTTGAAAAAGACAACTACTAAGTAAAAGTTGTTAATAAATACGTCGATAAAAAATCTCTCTGATCAGACCCCCAATCTCCTGGTTTTTGAAGGCAAATCTCCCCCACAAAGACCTGCTGACATTATCACATGTATGTAAAGGATGTAACTCACATTGATCTTTATAATGTACGTCTCTTATTAAATGAACCCCCCTCCTGAAAGATATATGGTACATGTATGTACTAGTAGAATAATCTGGGTCAATAAACTTATGATTAATAATTCAGGACAAAAGTTAGTCACTTATTAGATTTGGGAGGATTTCAACTTTTGTGTTTCTAAAACTAAATTTCAAATACATGGCAGAATAATAGTCTATGTGTGCTTTATCTTAATCTGTTGGCACAGTTGTACGTCTGCAGACACAGATTTATTTTCTAACATTTTGCCAATAAGGAATGACAACCCAATTTTTGTAGCAAAGACTTATAATTAGCCTTACATATCCATAATCCAATGAGAGTGACTGACACATTCGACATTGGAAAATAACGTTTCCATCAGCATATTGGAAATTGCTCTGATTTTTAGAATATATGAATATATTTGCATTGGATGGACAATAAATAGAAAAATATAATGAAGTTTTATTAACACGAAAATTGTATACCGTGGTACACAGTATATTTATGTTATGTCTCCACCCTTCTTGGGGAGACATATTGTTTTCATCTTGTCTGCCCATCACAAAAGTTGTATCTCCTCCTACATTTCAAATGAAAATTTCTTTTAATTTTTCATGCTTGCTCATTGCCATTTGGAGATTCACATATTATTACGGCAGTTTGATCAGGCCATTTTTTAAGGAGTTATTGCTCTTGTTGACTTGTTGAAAAAAATGTTTTGTATGTGCAACTCATCAGACCTCTACATTTTAAATGAGATTCAATACTTTGCATTCTTGCTTATTACCATATAGAGATTAGAGAATCACATATTGTTATTGCAAATGACCGGACTATATATAAGGAGTTATTTCCCTTATTTACTAAGAATTTTGTGTCAAATAGTTGGTATATGCAGCTCCACCTACATTTCAAATGGGAATTCCTCAAAGCATCGCATGCTTGCTTATATGGAAATACGTAAGATATAATATCTTCTGGTGGTTTGATTGGCCCTTGACTTGTGATTTTTCATAAGTTAATTGTAATTGTAATTGTAATTTTGTCTACATTTTACATGGAAATTCCTTTAAACTTTACATGCTTTATACTTATTACTATATGGAGATATGTATATTGTTTTGGAAGGTTGAAAGGTGATATTGCCCTATTTGAATATGTCATAATAAGCTGTCATTATACTGGGAACTCTTGCATTTTAAGCCAGTATTTTATTGTGTCAGTTTAATATGTACATATTTTTTCTAATTTTTCAATAATTGCTTCTACAGGGGTATTTTTTTCTAAAAATACGAATTATGTGGAGTGGGGTGCATCAAAAACAACCTTTAATTGTTGCAAGTTTTTTTTCAAAAGAGCTACAAGTTTTATTTTAGTTAAGTCAGCTGTAGCTTTATATTTGCCTGAAAAAAAATTGTATTTTCAAAATCACAAAAAATATTAAATGAAAAGTCTTTTTTGTGAATTATATTTTTATGCCCAGCATGTAATAGTATGGTGTCATGTAGTTTTTTGCTTTGTCAGTTCGATTGTATGTTCTGCTTCATTTTGTGAATGCAATTCATTTGATATTATTGGTCTAATAGCTTTCATATTTTGTAGGATGATTGGTTATGATGTGTAATTGATCATTATAATCCTGCCATTTTGATTCGACAATTTTTGTAGGAGTTATGGGACTTTAACATTTTCATGTATTTTCATTTTGTGAATGCCTAGTGTCAGAGCATAGTGTCCTTTTAGACACAGTAAATTCTTGTTTTTAATAAGTTGACAGTATAATTTAAATGGTAGTGATTTTTTTTAAATATAACATATTACTTTATTTTTGGACTCTCTTGTTAACAAAACACCTTTGACCTTAAACAAAGATGGTAGTATTAGTAATTAACATACAAGGCAGTTTAAGAAATATTTGTAAATTAATTACATTATAATACCGTATTTAGGGTACTATAATGTGCATTGGTGCATAATGCGCACCCCCTCTTAGCCTTGAAAATCTCCAGAAAAAAACTTGTTCGTGTCTATAATGCGCATGGACTTTTGAAAAAAATCGTGGTCGGAAATGTAAGAATTAAATGTCAATCGTATATATTTTTTATAGCTTTGAGCTTGTCTCTTCTTCTGAGTAAATATTCAAACTATTTATATTCTTTAAACTTGAATAATATTGAAAAATATTAATTCTTTTAAGTTTTAATATGTCGTTTTCCTACAATTTTTTTGTGTCCGGATGTTTAGTAGTGGATACGAAATGTAGCACAACATCGGTAAATACATGTTTAAATTCCGAATCTTACCGAAATTAAATAATAATTAATTCCGCGGTAATAATAATTAAAGATCAAATAAAAGCAATCAATAATTATCACTTATTAGATTAGATTGTTAAACATTGCAACGCTTGTGGTGAGTAGTTGCAAATATTTTTGTTACATACATCAAAGAGCGCTGACAATCGGATTTGTTTTTATCTTTTAAAATTGACCCTACTAATTAACAGAGAAGACGACACCGATGACACAGATGAAGAATTTGATGGGTGTTAAAAGACATTAAAATTTGATATTAGTGCTCATAAACATTTGTGCTGTTAGATACAATTTTTTCATAATTATTACCATTATTGTTAATCAGATTATTATTGATATGATTAAAATTGACAAATCCATTTTATTGTTTCTTTTCTTTTTATTTCAATCTTTAATTACTTATATAAACATAGCCTGACAGTCTATACTGTGGATAATGGATTATGACACTTATACACACACTTATTATATTCTTATCGGCAACACAGTATTGATTATTTTACGCATGGTCGGTCACACTATCTTGTCACGTAATACATACAATTGGTGTATTGATTTTATTCTCGAACAAAGGTAAACCTTTACAAAAACGATTTCACAAGACAGTTGTAATTCATCACTAATAAATACATTATTAGTCTCATTTTATTTAATTTATTATTTTTGTGGGATAGTGTCAAATATAAAAATACGAAACGGACGACTTTAAAAAAAAAACCGGAAAAAAAAAATGGCCGACATGTAATTTTCCGGTCTGAAAAAGAGTGAAACACATTGTTCTTGTCTATAATGCGCATCCCTCCTACAAAATAAATAATCTGGCTAAAATCCCGCGCATTATACACCAGTAAATACGGTAATAGAAAAACTGTACCTTTCTTAAGTTATATTTTAGATGTATAAGTACAGAGTAAACATGCTGTATGTCAAGTATGTTTTATCTATATAAGCCAGGCCAAATAATATATTTCCCGAAATCTGAAAAAACAATTTGAATTTAATTTTGTTGATCTGTTTCATGGCACGTTCCTAGACTATACTTGGTTTTTTAATCTCAATAAAGATTATTTATACTAATTTTAGGATGTAAAGATTATAAATTTGACTGATAGCATTTTTCTAAATATAAATTTGTAATGAAGTGCATGTATTCTGTGAACTTCGTAATCGTAATAACTGTTTTGTCACGCTGACATATGTTGTGGCACGAATCTTAAAATTTCCAAGACCTACAAATGGACAAGTATTAAACAATAAACAATTTCGTTATCTGACGAAATTTGTTATATTATTAACATGTGTTGTAGCACGGAATTTTCGAATTTTAAGACCTACAAATAAACAAGTTTAAACAATAAACAATTTCCTGTTATCTGTTGAAATTTGCTATATTATCAAATTGTCGAACCAACATCCGATTTGTTGAGAGGAGGGGTAATAAATGACTTATTGTTTGATCTTGATAGAAAACTAAATCTTAAATGATTAGAAATGATCATCGTTTAATAAGTTGAAGATAAGATGAGAAACAGGACGTAGGCTAATTTACGTAAAAATCAAATTAGGGCATAGAATGGCACAACAGGTGAATTATAGATTAATAGTTCAAAGCAAAGACAAACAATAAGACATGATTTGAAAAATAATATAAACTGATATTAAAACTGATAGCCGATCTTAATTGTTGATTTGTTTTAATTGATTAGAAATTAATTAAATTAACCTGTGACACTTTTGTGTCTATTTGACATGTTGCATGATCTTCAGTCTGTTTGTTTATATATAAATTTACCAAGTCATTCATTCCATGATCCACAAGTACTGACAGTACCATTGTCAGTACCAACATAAATAAAGTGCCAAAATGATTTTTTTGTGGACCAAAAAGTCAGATGAAGGGGGACAATTGACATGTTCTTTCAAATATATGAATGTTTATCAACATAAATAAAGTGCCAAAATGATTTTTTTTGTGGACCAAAAAGTCTGATGAAGGGGGACAATTGACAAGTTCTTTAAAAATTTATTGACTGAGTCAGTATATGAAGTTTTATCTTTTCATCAATGTTGTAGGGGGCAAGTACAGTATATCGAAAGAGTATTGTGTCACATGCATCTGTTTTGTTTAAAAGGATGAGGACAATGGACATGTTTTTTCAAAATTTATTGACTGAGCCTCAATAAATATGTAGGAATTTTGATCTTTTCATCAATATTGTCGGGGACAAGTATATTGACAGAAGGGGTTATGGTAGTGTCACATTCATCTGTTGTGTCCAAAAACAGGATGAAAATTATGAAAAAGTAGGGGTTCATGAAATCTCTTATTGCCGAACTTTAATATAACCAGACTTCATATACTTCGTAGATGTATTTTCAAAAGAGAGGTGATAGGGATAAATAATATGTTCAATATCACAGAATTTTCATTTGAGTTCGTTACAAGTAAACTGGAGTACTGCCATTGGTTAATATCTATGCTGAAGGACTTTTGAGATCTATTTATACACCATTTGGTTGTTGATATACATGTAACTAATATGGCAAAATGTAATTCGTCAACCTTTAGAGAAATTGTTAATCTTAATTTCAAGCAAATTATTTCATTTTCAGAACTGTTTGAACTAGAAGTGACTTCAGAAAAATTTGAAGATACCAAAGGTGTAATCAGAAGCCGTAAATCGAAGGACGAATGGGAAAATAAAAAGAACAAAGGGACAAAGAACGACCTACTAAACAGAAATGACAGTAATGACATAGAATAGATTTACCATTTTACATTCATTTTAGAGTAAGAGTTATGCTCTTTATTGAAGATCCTACTGTGAAATGTGGAACAGTTCTCTTTTTGTTTACTTTGTAAACTCTATTAAGGAACTCTGAAACAGTTTCAAATTATGCCCCTTTGATTGCACCTGAAATGATGTTCTTTAATATTTTGGATCATTATCTTGAGCTCTACACTTTTAATTTACTTGAAATTTCAAAACTAGTTTGGATGAACAACAAACTGGTCAAGTTATGTCTCTTGATCATACAGACGTCTTCTTAATGATTGTGAGCATCATCTCAAGTTTTTTAGCTCACCTGACCCAAAGGGTCATGTGAGCTATTGCCATCACTTGGCGTCCGTCGTTAGCTTTTCACATTTCAATCTTCTCCTCAGAAACCACCGAGCCAAATGGAACCAAACTTGGCAGGAATATGCATCAGGAGGCCCTCTATAAAATATTTGTTTTTTGTTTCGATCAGTAATTCAACATGGCGACCAGGGCCAATAATGTGTTTTGATTGGCTCAATTTTCAAAGATCTTCTTGTCAGAAACTACACAGCCAATGGAATTGTTTTATGGTGTGAAGGATCCTTGGGTGGTCCTCTACCAAAATTATGTTTTTGGTGCAAATCCAAAATCCAAGATGGCCACCACAGCAGGATGAAGTTTAACATTGGACCCTATGGTAAATACCTTCAAAGATCTTCTTCTCAGAAGCCACAATGTCAGTGAAAATGATCTCTTGCAGAAATGTTCCTTGGATGGTCCTCTACCAAAATTATGTTCTTGGTGCTGATCTGAAGTCCAAAATGGCCGTCACTGCGGGACAAAGTTTAACATTTGACCCTATGGGAAATACCTTCAAAGATCTTCTCAGAAACCACAATGTCAATGAAAATGATCCTTTGCAGAAATGTTCCTTGGATAGTCCTCTACCAAAAATATGTTTTTGGTGCAGATGCTGAATCCAAGATGGCCGCCACCGCTGGGCAAAGTTTAACATTGGACCCTATGGGAAATATGTATAAAGATCTTCTTCTCAGAAATCATGGAGTCATTGAAAATGATCCTTTGCATAAATGTTCCTTGGATGGTCTTCTGTAAATTTTTTTTCTTTTTGCTGATCTGAAATTCAAGATGGCCACCACTCCAGGACATAGTTTAACATTGGACCCTATGGGAAATATGTATAAAGATCTTCTTCTCAGAAACCATGGCGTCAGTGAAAATGATCTTTTGCAGAAATGTTCTTTGGATGGTCCTCTACAAACTTTAAGGTTTTTTTTTGCCAATCCAAAATGGCCGCCACTGCAGGACATAGTTCAACATTGGATCCTGCATGACATAGTTTAACATAGGAGTCTATGGGAAATATGTGTTAAAATATAGTTCTGTAAAATCACTGAACTGATTGAATGAGAACTCTTTGTGAATCATTGTATTCTTCTTACCAAGTTTGCACGTATTAGCCGTCAAAAGTAACGTTTCGTTTTGTTTGCCGAAATCCGTAATATATATTACAAGAACGATAACTCCACATCGAAAATTTTATTGTCGGTAGGTGCACAGTTATGCCTAAAATTCATTGCTTTGGATGTTTCTTTGTTCTTATAGAGAAATAAAACCAGCAGATCTGTGATAAATAAACATTTCTGTTTATGATTGCGTAGAAAGAAACATGGCGACCGATGTTTTCGTTGTCAACTGGCGATGATTTTGCAGACCAGTGGATGTAAAATCGTGTTTTCTGGTCGTATGTAGCATTAACTGACGGCTCATAAATTGCTGTTTGGTTGATCTTTAATCCGTAGTCGTTGTAAAGATTAGAATACACGTAGTTTAGAACGGATCTTAAGTCTGAACAAAGAAAACGCTTTGTTTACACTCTCAAATCGTAATATTATTTTAACTTTTTTTTATCTGTCCACTTACTCTTTTCACAAAACCAGACTTGGCACAAATTTAGTTCCGTTTCACACTTACACCAGGAAATGTGTTTTTGCATAGAATATAGAATAATGCAAGTTAGGGAACGACCATTTAATTTTTATGGGGAGGCAAGGAAGGAATTTGAAATAAAAATTCAGGCTCCAAATTTTGGTGAAATAAAAAGGCAGGATCAAAAATTGGCCAGAAAAATAAGGCAGGATCGGACTTGGGGGAAAAAAAAATTTGTGCGAATTTGAAGAAAAAATTCTGTGAAAAATAAAATTCAGGTCCAAAAATTCTGTGAAAAAAAAAATTCAGGATCCATGATCACTTCCTTGCCCCTCCATAATAATCAAATGGTTGCTCCCTTATAGACTTCAAGGAAATGTAAACTACTGTTGCAGAAGCATAGTTAAAGGTTGAAATAAACGAAATTCATTACTTGTAGAGCTAGTCCTGAAATTCATGACTTACCATGTGTTCTTACCCGGTGTGCGCCCCCCTAAAATTGGAAAAAATATGATTTTATTGCGTAAAATCATGATTTTTCATACGAAATACCCCCAAAATTTTCGTGCATCACTCCGCTCGGCGCGATTATTTTAAGTGTGCCCCCTAACTTGAAATCCTGGATCCGCCCCTGATATACTGTATATTACACCTATATGTCAATATATCTGTTATGCATTGAACAAAAATCTAATGTTTTCTTTATATGTTTAATTATAATATTACTGTTTGTAGTTTTGCCCAATGTGGCCGACCATTGATTGAAGTTATTCTTGATAATGCCGCTATATGTCGTGAAAGACATACCGGGTGGGTCCAGTGGACCATTGAACCGGTAGATAAAACATGTGAATGTATTTTGAATCTGTAAAATGCGATTGGATTTGATATGTTTCTTAACAAAACTTTGTTTTTAATAATGGTTTCGTTTTGGAATCATCAAAAATCAACACTGATCAACACTTTCTGTGAAAGTTATCTATTGGTAATGCAACTTGTATCTTAATAAAATAATCCCCATACAGTGCTTGATTTATAATCATCAGAATTCACACATTCACCATTACAAAGCATTAAAAAAATGGTAAAATATGGCAGTATTGTATTTATTTCAAACAAAACGGTCGTAAATTTAAAGAAATAATATTGTGCTATAAGTTATGTTGTGTATTAAACAATATTTTAAATAGTCAAAATTCAGGTCCAAAAATTATGTGAAAAAAAAAATTCAGGATCCATGATCACTTCCTTGCCCCTCCATAATAATCAAATGGTTGCTCCCTTATAGACTTCAAGGAAATGTAAACTGCCATTGCAGAAGCATAGTTAAAGGTTGAAATAAACGAAATTCATTACTTGTAGAGGTAGTCCTGAAATTCATGACTTACCATGTGTTCTTTTTTTGTATGGATTTTTTTTTTGCTACATGTATATCAAAAAGAACAACAAAAATCCAAATTAAAAAAGAGCTACACGGTAAGTCATAAAATTCAGGACTATTGTAGAGCATCATATGTAGCTGCATTTTGGGAAAAACTACTGATGTTTTAAAAGAAGAAATCGTTTGTGAATAAAATCCCCTTTAAGAATTATGGTTGATGACCCCAAATGCCAACAAACATGGCCACTACTGTTAATAAGAATAGAAAATTTGAAATATTTTTCTAGATTCCTTTTGTCAAATCAAATACTAACCTGCAGCCACTAGGAAATCAGGTGAGCGATACAGGCTCACTCAGGTGAGCCTCTAGTTTTTTTTATAGTCTGTATAAATTTTCAAGTGAGCCCATTTTTATAGAAATAAAGCATTCTTCTTCTGTATTGACTGAAAATGTTAAAACTTGCTTCTTCTGCATATAGTATTGGTAGTGTTTGGTTATCCATTTTTATGCTATAGTGGTTTATTATTCCTGTTAAATACTGTACATGTACAGTATATTGAAAATGATGTTTCTATTAGATAGTACTATACAAATTGCAATAGGTCTTAAATTGTGTATATTTTCTATTTCATCGTCTACACAGTACTATGTATGTAAGGGGCTGTCTTGGTCGTGATCATATTGTAGTTGGATTTACCACTACCTATGCGATGGGATCACCAATAACGGTGTAAGTTCGAATCCTGATGTAACATTATGTGATAAAGTTTGTCAGTGACTTGTGTCAGGCCGGTGGTTTTCTCTGGGTTCCTCAGTTTCCTCCACAAATAAAATTGACCGCCACAATATAACTGAAGTATTGTTGAAAGTGGCATTAAACACCACAGTGAGCCCTGTATTTGAAATGTATTGAACCAACCGAATTGAATTTTCACAGCATTATTCCTACAAGTACTGCTGATGAATTGTGCAACTTTAGGGAAGATATTTAATGATTGTTATTTTATTTTATTTTCATGTAGTGTCTTGTCTTCATAAAGAAATTGTTTGTTTCTCCAATGACAAAGATTTCAATACAAGTCTTAAATAAAAGATAAATTATATATAAATATAATATATATACTGTACTACATACATATTATTTTTGATAGTGTTATAGGTCATGAGTTATAGATACTCTTATAATCTGTAACTGTAGCCAAAAACTACTTTTGGTCGTGTAATTTTTATATACCATATATAGAAAAGATTCCTGATACCTGCTAATCTGGGTCACGTGTCACGTAATCTGGGTCACGGGTCACTGTGAGTAGCATGTGTAGTCTATTTTTATCTTGGACAATAATGAGCGTCCTGATTGGATGACCGATTTAAAACACACTGAATCCGCATGGTTTAGCAAGGTTACTCAGGTCAATAGTTTATAAATACAGAATCTTGACAATGTAAAGGAAAGATGCTATGTTATATTTATTCATTTGTTTGATTCTGGAATATCGTATAGTAAATAAAATACTATATAAATCCTTGATTAGATAAATCTAGTTGATCAGCAATCATAAACAAAAAGTTGAAACTGGGCGAAACACAAAACCCCTCGGCACACCTTCGATTCTGATGTTATAGAATTTCAAAATTGTCTTTTCGATTTAATTCACTGAAGACGAATTTCAATTTTTTTTATTAATTGTACGTTTTACAACAATAAAAGAAAAAACAATTTCCCTGGACGCTATATGAATATGGTAATGTCTTTCACGTATTTAGTCTCATAACAATTACTTTTGGGGTTATATATACAAAAGAAGATTCTGTGACAAACAAAAAAAAAAAACAACAACAACCAGTGATTGCTTTCTTGATAATATACCATAGTAGTTTACTAACAGTATTATCATTATCAGGGGCGGGTCCAGGCAGGGGAGGGGGGGTGGGGGTGGCGCACCCGGCGCACGCCCCTCTAAAATTGGAAAATATGATTTTATTGCGTAAAATCGAGATTTTTTCATACGAAATACCCCAAAAATTTTCGCACATCACTCCGCTCGGCGCAATTATTTTAAGTGTGCCCCCTAACTTGAAATCCTGGATCCGCCCCTGATATACTGTATATTACACCTATATGTCAATATATCTGTTGTGCATTGAACAAAAATCTAATGTTTTCTTTATACGTTTAATTATAATATTACTGTTTGTAGTTTTGCCCAATGTGGCCGACCATTGATTGAAGTTATTCTTGATAATGCCGTTATATGTCGTGAAAGACATACCGGGTGGGTCCAGTGGACCATTGAACCGGTAGATAAAACATGTGAATGTATTTTGAATCTGTAAAATGCGATTGGATTTGATATGTTTCTTAACAAAACTTTGTTTTTAATAATGGTTTCGTTTTGGAATCATCAAAAATCAACACTGATCAACACTTTCTGTGAAAGTTATCTATTGGTAATGCAACTTGTATCTTAATAAAATAATCCCCATACAGTGCTTGATTTATAATCATCAGAATTCACACATTCACCATTACAAAGCATTAAAAGAATGGTAAAATATGGCAGTATTGTATTTATTTCAAACAAGACGGTCGTAAATTTAAAGAAATAATATTGTGCTATAAGTTATGTTGAGTATTAAACAATATTTTAAATAATCAGATTTTTTAATAAATAGACCTTTTGCACATGGGGCTCTCATGGTTGTGATCGTATGGTAGTTGGATTTACAACTACCTATGCAATGAGTGCCTTTCACCACTGAAGTTGTGAGTTCGAATGCCACTCGGGCGATGTGTACTCGATGCAACATTATTTTGTCAGTGACTTGCAACAGGTCAGTGGGTTTCTCTGGGAACTCTGGTTTCCTTCAGCAATAAAACTGACCTCTACTATATAGCTTAAATATTGTTGAAAGTTAACCTCATAACCCACTGATCTTTAAATATATTGACGTTTTGCACATTCCAGAAGTGATTCTAAATTATATGTTTTATACGTTTTTTTGTGGGAGCTATTTTCCCTTATGACAGGCAAAATGTTACCTATTGTAGTTAGGGCAATGGAAATGGCAACCAGTTTGAGTATTATTATCTAAAATTTGTAGATACTTGAACATTATAAAAAAACAGAGGATAATTTTATAGCAACAAGAAAATGCACAAGTTGTTTCAACATTAAAATTTTGTACAGATTATGTGAATAATGCATTTTATTTCCATAGAATTTTGCTTGAAATGAGACCTTTTTCCTGTCTAAAAGGGAAATAACTGATGTACAAATGTGTTAAAATGTATAATTTTGTTATATACTTGGAAATATGGAAAGTGTCTATCACCATACATAATGAAGTAAGAGATAAATTTGAAAAATATTTTGGTTTTGCATAATTCATATCAACTTTTCTGGATTTTCATGCACCAGTAACATGTACAGCTTGTTAGTCCCCTACCGGCGAACGCCGAAGGGGACTATAGTTTTAGGTTTCGTCTGTCCGTCCGTCCGTCCATTAAAATTTTAAGTTGTCCGGACTTTTGTTTGACGTCCTTTGATATATTGACTTGATATTTGGTATGTGGCTATATCTAGATGAGTTACAGTTTAAGTTTGAATTTCATGCTTGAACTTGTATTTTTTGTTCAAACTTTTAGTTGTCTGGACTTTGTTTTGGACGTCCTATGAGATATTGATTTGATATTTGGTATATAGCTTTATCTAGATGAGTTACAGTTTAATGTCAAATTTTGTTTTGGTCGAATGATTTTTGGCTGAGTTATGGCCCTTGAACTTGTATTTTTTGTTCTCTATTTTAAGTTGTCCAGACTTTTTTTTTACATCCTTCGAGATATTGACTTGATATTTGGTATATAGCTATTTCTAGATGAGTTACAACGCTTGCTTTGCTCAATTTTGTGCCTCCTGCTGAACATTGCTCCAAGCATTGATTGTGGATAACTTCTCAGTGTTTCTAGTCTAGTGATGTAAGGTATACCTCCAACATTTAACTCTACCACTGATGGCAGTCACAAAAATATGTAAAAAAATGTTAAAATATAATACATGTAATATATTATTTGCTGTGTAATTGGTTTCCTCAACTGCTATCTGTCTGTCATTCCACATCAATTACTAGTCAAGACTGTTTTTGGAAGTGATTTGAGATATTATTGATATTTGCTGATTGATAGCTATATCTAGTTAAGTTCAGATAAAATTCAAAGTTCTGTCTTTTTGAATTAATTTTGCCTGTAAAAGTTCAGATAAAATTCAAATTTCTTTCTTTTTTAATTATTTTTGCCAGAGTTTTGGCCCTTGAACTTGTAATTTAAAATCTAGTCACTGCAAGGTGATACTTTTAATATTTTAGGTCCTCTGATTTTTGCGGCGGGTAGGGGACAATGTATTGCTATGTGCAATACTCTCAGAATTCTTGTTTTTGAAAATGTAGAATTTGAGTGATAAGATCTGTTTAATACCATCCATTATTGGTAATTTGGGCATTTTTCCTTTGATCTCAACGAGTGATGTCTTCAGTATCAACAAACGTCTGTTTTGTAGGTCTTGCTTGCATACTAGTCTCGATTTTCACAACAGCCGCTATTCTATATATATATTCAAGAATTTTGACATTTTTTCGTTGATCTCACCGAGTGATATTGTCAGTATATAGGTATAGCAATTTCCCTCTTATAAAACTACTCTTACCAAAGGCCACCCCTCTGATCAGAACAGATTTCAGATGCTCTGAGATAATAAAATACTACTAAATTGTTCCGATAAATATAGAATAACAGCTGTTGTGAAGGTCGAGACTAGTCTCGCAGCATGCTTATGTAAAATTTGCTTAATTTCAGTTCATGGTACCATACTGGGCAGGCAAGACAGATCTGTGTCCACGTTTGTTTTAAAAGCCAATTTCACCAAGCTGAATGAAAGAGAGGCCAAGGTTTCTAAAAGCACTCAATTACCCTTTTATGAAGCTGCTTGCTTGGAAGGTACGATGGGTAAAAAAAAAAAAAATCATAAAATTAAAAATAGAAATTTAGTATATACCAGTAATTTTATATTAAGTACCCCTGTAAAAGTATATTTAAGAACATAAAGTATACCATTAAGAAAGATGATCTAGAAAATAGATAAAAAAAAAAAAAAATAGGCCTAATAATAGTGTCAGATATAGATACATCATTAAATAATGATATTGGGTAATCTTCATTTAGTTTTTGGGAAGGTACTTTAAGGAGAAATAATAGTTGTCAGTTGGAAAATATAGTATTTCTTTGATTACCAATGTGAATTTGTCTTGGTTTGTATTTTTTTTTAGAGTTCTAACAAATTTTGAGTGTCGCCACATCTTTTTGGAAAAAAAAAACAGTTCATGTGTTTATGTAAATTATTATTATTATTTTATTTTTTTTGTAAGAATTTTTTTTTTAATTTGCAAACCCCTGTTAATGTAATGACAGGTACATACAAAATGCATACATATGACGAAAAGTACGAACACAAAACGATGCAAATGAACAATTTCTATGAACTAAATTGATTTTTTTTTTTAAATATACAAATGTAGCTATATTTCACAGTATGTATTTCAAAATAAAATGAAGATATTATTATAGGTATGAGTGCATAGAAAAAAACCTTGTAGTACCTTGTAAAAGTGAGAAAGTGTGAAAATTGAAGAGATTGGATGACCAAAAAAATTTACAGCTATCTGTTTTAAAAATCGAATTACCATGATCATATTACTATTTTTTAATAGACCTTTTAAAATTGTTATTTATGTGTTAATAATTTATGAAATGTATTTTTTATGATAATTTTAAGATACATAATTTAGAGAATTATGGGAGGCCAGGCAAAAAATAAGTAAGGAATTTTAAAGCTTTTGTTACAATTAAAGATAACGATTTATATGCTATCTTACATATAAACATGTATTTTTTATTTATTCTGAATACAAATATTTTTTGTCCTGAACAACATCATAATAAAACCAAATCATATTATTATATTTTTGATTGCTTTTAAGATTTTATAAATTTAAAGAAGAAAAAATTTGATTTATGCTGAATAGTTGTTATCAAATTATGAAGCCATATTGGTCATTGCATGTAACCTTGAATTACAGTTAATTAGTTCATTTTTTTTTTACTGTGTTTTGTTTTAACTCGATCACCTAGCCATAGACCACAATATACCAATTTGTTATTATTATGATATGAGAGTCTCCTTGATGGAAAGAACACATAGTTTCTCTGCTGCTTTCATGCATATAATAAAACCTCTCCAGACGGGGCTGTCATGGTCGTGATCATTCCTATCCAGACGGGGCTGTCATGGTCGTGATCATTTGGTAGTTGGATATACAACTACCATTTGCAATCGGTGCATATCACAGTGTTTTCAGAAATAATTTCAATAGGAAGAAAAAAATGACAAATAGGCGGGAAAAAATATATCGGCGAGGGGTCTGGGGGCCGCTAAAGGTAGGGGGTCCAGGGGAGCAATGACCCTCAGCCGAAAAAGAGATTTAGCATTTTGGGGCCATTTTTCTTGGCCTCTCAGACTATCTGCTGGCCCCCTTTCTCTTACCAAGAAATGCATTAATAGCTCATTTGATGAACCGTATTTTGACTGAAATTTTAAAGGTAAAAACATATACCCTGCACACTTTTTCTTTCAAGCATATCTTATAAGTTCAGTATGCTATAATAAGCATATACTGTATAACTTGAATTTTCTTAATTTTATACATAATAGCTTAGTGTGTATAGTACAAATTTATCTTCAGTAATAATATCTATATCATGTATAAAAAAAAACAGAAAGTGCCTTCTTGGAGGGAGGGAACACTATTTTCTGGAACTGTCTAAATTCTGACACTTTTGCATGTTTTGTTGTATATGCTGTTGCACCTCTTGGTTCTTAGTCATCCACTGCTTAATGCTAGCTGGCTTTGTAACATATAAGCATGGTGAACGGTTTTATACATGTCTGTGTGAATCAATACTTTATTTCAATATAATTTCATTAAATCCAAAGCCTTGATGCATATTAAAGTTATTTTCTATAGTCCTAGAAGTGGAGAGAACACTGTTAAATAAATAGTTAGTCAAAAATTGTAGGCAGAATTTTGAAAAGTCAGTCGATCGACAGGCATTTGTTTCTTGTCAACGGGTACCCCCTCCTTCTGCCTTTCCACATATGGGTCGTTTGTGGCCGAACTTGATAAAATAATTAAATACATATTGTTTATAAAATTGTATTGAATCTAGATCACCTTTTCTTATAACAACTTGCCATATAATCAAGCACACAAGTGATGGCCAGGCCTCTACATTAACATATTTTTTTTAACTTGTCCCTTCGGACAACTAACTAAAAAAAGTACTTGTCCAACTCAATCTTTTAGTTGTCCAAATTTTTTTTTAATAAAAATGATAAAAATGCAAATCAACTTTATATATATTTATCTGAACATTGTTTGCTAAAACAAGTCTGCTTTGAAGTTAACATTTTGTACAATTTTTTTTTTATATATATGAATAAAGCAAAGTATTTTATTTAAATTCACAGAGAAATAAAAATGTTAGTGGATCTTTTCAACCATTTGTCTTAATCAGGAAAAAGCTTGTAATATTTATCCATTTCAAAAACATAAATCAAGTCCTCGATCGTATTTTGCACAAAGGACAAGTTTAAATTTGGTGCCAAATTGATATCCGATAATTTTTACGTGTCCGTTCCGTCATGATTAGGCTTAAATTGCGACTTTAATTTTGTCAATTTCCTTGAACTTCATCAAAGCATGGAGGAATGATGATACAATAAAAGAGTTTTGATCTGGCATTTCACTTTAGTTTAAATCAAAATAAATTATGGACAAATTGGAGATCAAACAGGGCTCTTTTATACAACAAACCCAGTATTTTATACCAGTGGAAATGAATGATTTTTACCGCATTTGTCTGTCGTACCGGCACGTTTGGGAATCTCTGATTTTTTCACTTGTCCCATCGGACAACCGTAATACAAGATCTAATTGTTCGACGTCAGTTTTCACTGGTATCGGACAAACGTTAATGTCGAGGCCTGATGGCATGGAAATTGACTTTCTAAAACAAATACGACAAATCCAACCTCATACGCAAATACGCTACTGAGTTATTTTTGACGGAAATATCTTAGCCAGAAAAAATTCTGGGATAGGCAGCTGATTTTGCCGGCTGCCGGCTTTAATTGAAAACACTGCCTATCACCACTAAAAGTTGTGAGTTCAAATCCTGTTCATGTCGAGGTGTGCTCGATGCAACATTATTTGATAAACTTTGTCAATGACTTGTGACAGGTCAGTAGTTTTATCTCTGGGTTCTCCAATTTTCTCAACAAATAAAACTGATGACCGCGATATAACTGAAATATTGTTGAAGGTTGTGTTAAACACCATAATCTTAACCCTAACCTGACCTTTTATAGTTCCAGAGTCATGCCCCTGTTTACTTTAGATGAAAGCAGGGGCATCCATGTCCAATGGACACATTCTTCTAATTAAAAAATAAATTGACAGCTTGCACTATTGCATCAAATTCCTTTAATAGTTCTAAAGCCATTCTTCTGTTTACTTTAGCTGAAGGCGGGGGTATCCGTGTCCATTCTTTAAAAAAAAAAAAAATTGACAGCTTGCACTATTGCATACAATGCAAAGTTCAGTCATATTAACAGTACATATAACTTGCAGTGCCATGTACTATGTGTTGTGTAAACAATGACATAATGGGCGATCATATTTACTGTTAAATATAGGTTTTTCAAGTACAGTTGAAATTAAAAACAAGACATTGAATGTAAATATGAAATTAAAATAGAAAGTGACATTTCATTGCAATTACAATTGAATAATGGAAAGTGACGAAAACAGTGGAGGGTTTGTTAACAGTCAGTTTACACTTAAAATACCATATAGAGTGATCTTTCATGTTAAAAGCTTTTGTTACGATAATAATTTTGTGTTTGACATGTTTTTTCATTCTTCATTTTACTGGTCTAATGTATGTAAGACTACATACCCCCACCCCACCTCCCCAAAAAAATGCCTTGATGGTATAATTGTTAGTGGACTCTTCTTTTGTTGTAATAATCATATTGTGTGAGACATGTTTTTTCATTCTTCAATTTACTGGTCTAATGTGCATAAATCACCCCCCCCCCCAAAAAAAGCCTTGGTGGTGTAATTGTTAGTGTACTCTTCTTGAGTGCAGTAAGAACATGGGTGTGACTGTGAGTTGGGTCAAACCAAAGACTATAAAATTGATATTTGTTTCTTCTCTTCTAAGCACAGAGCACTAAAGAATAAAAGCAGACTGATTGGCTCATAATCATACAGGCTACCTCACTGAAACAACAGTAGCCCCCCCCCCCAGACTGTTGTTTCAGTGAGGTAGCCTGTAAAAATCCAACTCAGCATGTCACATCATCATTATCATCTCATCAAAATGTAACTTGTTCTCTCCATGATATAGCTGATTAATTGCTCATTTGGCGTTAAACAACAATCACTCGCCCAAATCTTTATGCAATTCATTATATTAGTAGTTTCTTTATGATAAAAAAATAGACCTATATATTGATACAAATTTAAATGATTTACGATTTGTTTTCTGTTATTGCAGAGATATAAAACATTACTTTTTCACGTTTTTTTAAATTAGTTAATCCTGAGGTGAAGTTTTATGTGATAAAGCTCATCAATTTTCTATGCCATTTTATGAAACCTCAGTATTTTACCTACATGCATGTTAGTTAGAATACCAGTAATCCAGTATATTTTTCATTTCACTATTGTCAAAATATCATATTGTTCTGGATTATTTTTGATTGTCACTTAATTTAATCAGTGAAAAACTTGGAGGAAAAATTGGAAAATGAAATAATGAGCAATGAAAATATTGGAGTAAACAATTGGTGAAAAAATCTTGAACAATGAAAAACTGAGAAATAATTCGTCAAATAGAAGTACACATTTATGGTTAAATTCTGTCTCTGTCATGATATCTATATCATTCGAAGGTCAAATCATAGAAAAGAAGAAAATCATGTTTTAGATTAAAATTTCTGGTCCATTTGGATCTTTTCAAGTGTTAAATTAAATAAAAATATTCAGAAGCATGAACCATGTGTTTCAGATTAATAAAAGCCACACTTGTGTAGTAATAAGTATATTCTTATTTACTATTTAAGTACATTTGATATACATGTATATTTTTTTTTCAAACCATGAAATTGAATAAAAATTTGTATTGCACAAGTATATAATGCTATCAAAGGAATAACAATTTCCAGTTGATTGCTGCGTTATAAACAACCAGTGGTGCTATCTCCGTACGTCATCACAAACCAAATTCAATACATGTATGAAATGATGTAAAGTTATTTAAAAGAAAATGGATGTTGTGAAGTATATAAAAAATGTAATCCTCTGAAATGCCTTATTGTTCGGAAAATGAATATTGAATTGACCTTTTTAAAAACAAGACCAGCAGGGGTATCCTTTGGTCCAGGAACTGACAACTGATTTACATACCATATTGTATGAAAGATATACTCATATAATAAATATAAAGTTAACAACTGATTTACATACCATATTGTATGAAAGATATACTCATATAATAAATATAAAGTTACCTGCATAATTTTGTATATTAATCTCGTGTTCCCTATTTATGGGATAGATGATACCTTTCTTACACAGACAAGGAGATTAAGATCAGCAATAATAAAGAATAAAAAAAGGGGGCAAGTTCTCATATGATGTAACCATATAAAATGCTAATTAATTGTTGTACTAGCTAGTCTGTCTATATGTATATATGCACGTAGGTACGGGTAGTCTTAATTATTTTTTGTCAAGTGTACTTTTGTTGAACAGATCCCTATAGTCATAAAACTTTAAAATACAAAGTTTGTACGTTATATTCCAAAATTACCCAACAAGTACATGGTATTAGTATTTATCATATATTTAGTGGTAAATACAGTAGTTTTGAATATTTGATAAAGTGCCAGATGCCTACCCTTTATCATACCCTTACCCTTTATCATACCCCTACCCTTTATCATACCCCTACCCTTTATCATACCCCTACCCTTTATCATACCCCTACCCTTTATCATACTCCTACCCTTTATCATACCCCTACCCTTTATCATACCCCTAC
>MJUT01000725.1:628392-656968 GCA_002080005.1 Gigantidas platifrons
ATGTATTTTTCAGGACAGAGTACATCACTATGCTATTACTATAGGCTTTGTAAATAAGAAATGAATTGTCAGTACCTAACAGACATGCTTGTATGAGAAAGAAGTGAAATGTCAACACTTGCTGCCAGCGTTAAGTAGTAAATTTTAGAGTACAGTACACCCCCGTCATACCACCACCTTTTTGGACCAAGCTATATTTTAGTGGTAAGCGATGGTGGAATAGATCGAGGAAGAGAAATTTAGAAATAAATTGCATGATTTTTAGAAATTTGGACTTTCTAATTTGATAATCATATGTTAGGATGGCTGATTAAAGAGGACTGTTATAGGAAGGGTGCACTGCATTAAAACTTCCTAGCACCATGCAACAGATTGGTGAGTATTTTTGTCTGGTATATCATAAGTGAGAAGAAGTTATGATACTTTTTTTTAGTAAAATAATGATGATGCCTGCTTTTTACTAAATCAACAGAGTAAGACTGATATTTTTAGTGCAAGCTGACCGAAGTATGTTACTCCGTTTGGCAATATGATCCTATTCTGAGCCAACCAGTTTTATGGTCCTATTCTGAGCCAACCAGTTTTATGATCCTATTCTGAGCCAACCAGTTTTATGGTCCTATTCTGAGCCAACCAGTTTTATGATCCTATTCTGAGCCAACCAGTTTTTTCTGTACATCCTTAATATCTAACCCAAACTTGAATTAGTTGTGTTATGTGTATTTATTAGTTAATTTTCAGTGTTACGTTCACAAGTTTGTGACATAACAGAGAATGACAAGATAAAAAACTTCAAATTCTGAAATTTGGTAATTAGCTTCAACAATGGACAGACATATGCCCTTTATTGTCAAAATTAGATTTAGGTAAAGATTACCTTCACAATGTCTGGGTCCAGAAATTTGGGATTTTCTCAGCTGAAGCATCCAAGAATGTTTTATATTGACCAAATGTTTTAATGTTCAGTCACTGTCCATTGTCTTATCCTCGTTGATGTTGTAATGGTTAGTGTTCCTACTCCAAGTGCTGTAGATCGTGGAGATGGAGTGGTAGTCGGGTAAAACAAAAGTCTATCAGATTAGTATTAGCTGCTTCTCTGTAAGACGTGTTGGAATCTGGATAATGTGTCTTAAGAGGGGTTACATGTCTACCTAGCAGACTGTTGGTTCTGTGAGCTAGTGCTACGACAGTATAAAAATCCAACTACACATGATTTTCTAGTTCAAAGTGGACATCATTATCATCATCACATTCATATTTAGCTTCTTCTAGCCAAGGTTTAGCTGAAAAATTACTCCCTTGGAGTTAACCATCATTCACTCACTCACTCCATTTGAATTTTGTCTTTGTCAACATTGGCTGTAAGCAGTATTACTTTTAAGAGGATAAATAGAAGTGGAAGCTTTCAAGAAAATTTTGAATTTGCTACTGGAAATACATGTATTGGAGGGATACTTCATTTGATAGAATAGTTGTTTACAGATGGTTTAGCTGCCCATTTTTATTTTTTACTTTAATGAGTTCATATAAACCGGAATAAAAAAAAAGACATTGGTTTTTAAATACCTATCTTTGCTAAAATTCAAGTCCATTATTCGATAACTTAAAGAACCCAGTTTTATTTGTCATAGTGATCTATGGGTAGTCTGATCTAAATTGATTTTCTGTATAGTCCCACCACAATGATTAATTGATAAAAAAAAAAAGATTTTTAAAAAGTGGGCCAATTTTAACTTAACTTTGTATGTAAAAATTAATCTTTTTGATAGTGATGTCACGTTATCACATAGTTATTAATAATAAATTCAATTTTGAAGCAGTTGACTAGATCATGTTTGATTGAGTTTACTGATTCAGTGGTGTACTTTCATGTTTGCTTGTTTTACGGTGTTTAATGCCACTTTCAACAATATTTCAGTTGTATTGTGGCAGTCAGTTTTATTGGTGGAAGACCTGGAGAAAACCACTGACCTGCCGCAAGTCACTGACAAACTTTATCACATAATGCTGTACACCTCGCCTTGATCGAGATTCGAACTCACATCAGTGGTGATGGGCACTGATTGCATAGGTAATTGTAAATCCAACTACCATACGATCTTGGCCACGATGGCCCCTTCATGTTTGCAAAACAAACGTCACAACATAAATTTAAAATGTCAAGCTTAACTAAAACTTCTCACTGAACCTAAAACATATAGTATTTCTGGTAACTCTAAATCAACCCTAATATTTTCCCCCTCTATATACTAGTATTAAAAAAATTTTCTGTTAAATAAATTCAAAGAAAAGTAAGATAAATCATATTATCAATCTTCCATAAAAAGGTGATTACCGGTAAACCTTTGGGCAAGATCACTTTGACCTGACAATAAATCTGGTAGAATACTTGTGTGTTCTATTAGGCCAACTTAAGTCAGTTAGGCATTACAGGTTCATTAGAGCCTTTTGTAATAGGTTTCTACAAGCTAATTCTCAGTTGAGGCTCATTTTCATCTCTATAGTTCACACATCAGTGAGGGGACAAACAACACACATCTTATATGAATGACCTATGCATTTTTAGTTCCTCTATTAATTTACCAAGTCAGATATAGTTTAGTTTGGTTTATGGTGTTTAACCCCACTATATTTTACTTCACTTGTATCATGGCGGTCAGTTTTATTGGTGGAGAAAACCACAGACCTGTCGCAAGTCACTGACAAATTTCATCACATAATGTTGTATCAAGGACATCTCGCCTGACCGGGTTTCGAACTCGTAACGTTAGTGATAGGCACTGATTTGTGTTGATAGTTCTAAATCTAACTACCATGTGACCACGACCACGATGACCCCCCAAAGTAAGATAAGAGTCACATTTGTTTCATCCTACCTGTTAAGCAACTTTAATCATATTCTCTGTCTGTGTAATTTTTATTCTGGAACATTACAGTCAAACCTGTATTAAGAGGTCACCCTTGGGACAAAGAAAAAGTGATCTTTATAAGACAGGTGACCTCTTAAAAGAGGTTCAATTCATATGAAATTTTCTAGGACAGGACAAGAAATTGATGACCTTTAAATGCAGGCAACTGCTTAATAGAGGTGATGAAAATGATGCTTTTTTCTATATTTTCTTTGACAAGGAACCTGAATTGAAAATTGAAAACCTTATTTCAAGTACATCTATAGTTCACAAGCTTTACAGAATTTTTGTATAACTTGTAAAATCTAGCAAAAGAATTCAAACTAAAAATGAAATGTAGAACAGCAATAAAAGCACTTTTCCCGTTACTTGAATTTATGTCTAAGTTTAAAGTTCAAATAGTCTCTCCTGTTCATTTACATCCACCTCTTTTTTCACTAATGGAATTTAACTTGTAATCAGTCAACAAATACTTTCCAAGACTGTGCTGCCTCAAATATTACTGCTAACCAACGGTAACACTACAGGCAATGTATATCAAGAAGAATACGTGACTTTGTGCAAATGTTTGTTGTCCATATGTTGCAATAACATGTAATTCAAGGAATGAATAGAGATGTCAAGCAGGTATCAGATGTGTTGTAAGATTAATGTGGTCAAAAACTACAAAGAAAAATAAACAATATTGTAGATTCCATTACAATTGTGAAAAAATCATCTGAAACAAAATATCTTGTACTGAAAACGGTATCTCACAAATCTTGAATAAGATAATTTATCAACAGTTTCAATTAAATAATAGAAACGGTAGAATTTAACCTTCTACAATCAACATATTACAGCTAGTCAGATTGAAATACAATACAATTAAATGTTTGTAGATTAATCATATCAATTTGTAAAGCTCGCCTCGAGTGCGGTAGATCTTGGGTTCCAGTCCCGTTCGGGTCAAACCAAAGACTATACAATCGGTATTTGTTGCTTCTCCACTAAGCATGCAGCATAAAGGAGAAAGAGCAAAGACTGGTTGACTCGTAGTCAGGATAATGTGTCTGAGTGGGGTGACATATTCTATCTGCGAACTGTTGTTTCAGTGAGCTAGCACTATAAAGAGTGTTGGTCTAGACCTCATCATCATTTCATTTAAAATTAACTTGTTCTCGCCATGATATAGCTGAAAAATTGCTGAGTTGGCATTAAACAACAATCACTGATCAATTTGTAAAGAATAGCACCAAAAATTCCCAGAATGGTGTTCCATATTATCAAAGATCAGATGAAAATAATTTATACTCCAAAAAATTGAAATGACTGCATAATATTCTTTACGAAAGTTATAAGAAATACAAAATACATAAATTTATACTGTGGGCTGATAGAGCTCAATTGAAGTTTAGATATGTCAATAATTTTTATATGCCCGTATTATGTGATTGGGTATGGCGGGCAGGCGTGCTAGCTCACTGAAACAACAGTTTGTGGATAGAAAATGTCACCCCACTCAGACACATTATTCTGACTACGAGTCAACCAGTCTTTGCTCTTTCTCCTTTATGCTGCATGCTTAGTGGAGAAGCAACAAATACAGATTGTATAGTCTTTGGTTTGACCCGAACGGGACTGGAACCCAAGATCTACCGCACTCAAGGCGAGCTTTACAAATTGATATGATTAATCTACAAACACGTATCCGCACAATAACTTTAGTTCTGTATATCAGATCTTTATCAAACCTGGCCACATGAGTCCCCTGTGGAAGGGGAAGAACCCTATTTATTTTGGGGTCATTAGGTCAAAGGTCAAGGTCACCGTTACTATAAATAGAATTTCTGACAACAGGATCGTTTCTGTACAATAACTTTTGTTCTGTATATTGGATCTTGACCAAACTTGGCCACATGATTCCCCTGTGGAAGGGGATAAACCCTATTTATATAGACGGGCATATTTTGTGATGCACACATTTCTTGTTGTTTATGGTAGGAAGTATGCAAAATGAGTACCAAAAGCGTATCAAATTTTCGAAAGTTTGCACCAAAGACCTTAATTTGTAGATCATAAAATAAAAAAATAAAAAATTTCTAGAGACAAAAATGTAGGAGCTTGGGTAACAAACTAGAGACTAATGACATATTTTACATATAAACATATTTTCCCTCTAATGAGACCCTAAGTCTAAAATTCAAAGTTTTTATTGCACATCTACAAGTCATTGGCAATCATTTAAAACCAAAGATCAAAATCATCTTGAGACAAAAGATTACATGAATAGTTATTTTTATATTTTGGTTAACAGACAGACAGACAGACAACCATTTCACTTAAAAATATAGGGGTAGCATAAATGATAATTGTGACTTGTGAAGAAAAACTTTAGATTTAAATTGTCCTATTTTGATGTGCAGTAAGTATTATAGGCTAATTAATAACATACATGACATTAAATCTTATGTTGATGAACTGTTAGATGTTACATGTAGTTAACATGAAGATATATATAACAATAATAGGTTGACAGTATGTACTACTTAAATAAGGGGAGATAACCTAGAGTTATCACTACTTGTATACATCATATTTTCTTCCGTTTTGATGCGTTTTCTATGTAAGACAAGCCATAAAGACAGCTGCACGTGTCCTTGTCTTACATGGCATTGTCAGCTAATCAAATCGGCCGAGTAAATTCAATAGTCCGCTTCTACGACTGCTGTAGTAATATAAATTGTCGTCTTAGTAGATCTACAAAAGCTTCAAATATCAATTTTACCTGAATTTTAACTGATTTCCCCTAATAGATTTAATGCGGTTTTAAATAAGTGTGTATTTCCTGCATTGCACGTGGCGTTGTAATATTTTGTGTAGTAAACATGACCTTGACATGCGAATGAATGAATGAAATTGACATGCTTTGTTTCTAAGTTGAAACAGAAGAAACATGTACTTGCACTCGTCCTTATTGAAGATCTGGGATTTCTTCCATTTATGAGAGAAATTCAGCATCTTTCCACTCGTTCCGCTACGCTCCACTCGTGAAAAGACGGAATTTCTCACACTCGTGGAAGAAATCTCAGATCTTCAATAGGGACTCGTGTAAGAATCTATTAGTCTTAGATGCAGTCCTTAAAATGAATATTTGAATTTACTGGTCGAATCAAATTCGTGAATTTATTTTTATATAGTTCTAAATAAAAACGGAAACATTTATTAGCCTTGGGCCGGATGACCAGTGCTTATGAGGATTGTAGATCTACATATAGTTGCTTGATGTTGAACACACTGAAATATTAAATCAACTTTTATCTGCATGTTCAAGTTCCGATTCAGTTTACCCCTTAATTCCATAGACCTCATTGTTATATCTCTCTATAATTCTGAAATGATATCACATACTTTGTTACATTTCACTGCAAGGCTTTAAAAAGAAAGGTCATAGTCTGAGTGGACATAGGGTGCTATCATTACCAATAGTCGGTAGGTCGACAATGTAAAAACTGCTTTGTATGATATGGGGTATTTGGGTGATACAGTAGAACCCCTTCTTAGTTGGCCACTCCCACCAAATTAATGGCCACCCCTCTTGTTGGGCCAGATTTCAGATACACCTAGGTATTAAAATACTACTAAAATGTCCACTCAAGAGAGGCCATCCTCTTATATGGCCATTTTTTTTTTAAGGGGGACTACTGTGTATATTATATATGAATATAACTGCCGCGATATAACTGAAATATTGTTGAAAGTGATGTTAAACACCATAACTACCATATATATATACAATGTATATATAATCTGAACATTGTTTTATTACAATTATTTGTATCAGGGAGAGTATTGTTGATTTGTTTATGACTACAAATTGCAGTACAAAACACAAATTTGTTATTATGTGAAATGAATGTACATTTAAACCTTGTAGTGATAAAGTTGAATGACCCATGAATTTTACTTCAAATATCCAAGTATTAAAGGTAACTGAGGAGAGCTACTAGTAGTCTCTGGCTGTATGTAATCCTCATGAAATAAATAAAGAATTAAATTAAAGGTAACTGTGATAAATTAAGCTCCCAGTTACTTACGAATGTGCCAAATTTCTTATGTTGTCAAGCAAAATGACTTATTGTCATTAAAGACCCAGTTATCAGAGGGAATGGTTAAGATCCTATTAACCAGTTTAACCCCACCACTTTTTTGTGGAAACTGGATTACCAATGCTATGTGTGACATTCTTTTTTTTTTTTTTTCCTAAAGAAGAATGTTTGTATAAAGAAGGATGTTCCATTCCGTGAAGGCATATCCCACACACAATGCGGAAAATTTTATTTTGATTGGATTAATACTAACTAGACAATCCTCTATGGAGATTTACGTTTTTCCTTTTATTCTTCTCACCAAATTCTACACCTTCTCTTTTCTCAAATGACAAAAGCAAGCTCTTAAAACCTGTGTTTTTATTGTTTTTTAATTGAGTCATTAACATTATATTTAGCTTTTATTGACCTAAATATTGGTTTATTATTAGATATGGAACAATACTTCAAAAAGCAGAACACAAAACAAACATCCAAGTGTAGAGGAAATGGATAAATGATTATAACCCTGTGTAGGGGACTTATGTCTTCAAATGTGGTTGTAAAGGACAAGATAAAATAAGTGTCGCCAGTCTGATACCTGATTTAAAAAACCAAGGTAAATTTGGCAAAAATACAGGTAAATGTCTTGGGGGTTTTTGTGACGTGGATCAGGAACGGTTTTCTCTTTGTGAAAGCTGTCAGCAGAGTCGTCTCACTGTGAAATCCTTGCATTGCCTTTTTGATTTGTGTTTACTTATCATTTAAGATTCGGTTACAAACCATGTAAATCTATATTGTAAACAATATTTGACATTTACGCCTGAACAGTCATTACAGTTTGAAAATTTGTTTTTAAAGACTTTTCGTGGTTTCCTTTAAGTAAAAGTGCAGCTATTTGAATGTTAATACATGTATATAAAAGGTGTTTTTCTTGTAGTAAATAGTTTAATTGATAATTCAATTTAAAAAGCATTATCTTTACTTTTTGGTATGGAAAATAATTTTCAGTCTCTTTTCTTTTGAAATAGATGTCAGATATATATTATGTAGAAGTGGTAATTAAGTTAGCAATTTGATACTAAATTAAATTGATAACAAGAAAATTCTTTGAAGTTATTCAACTCGCATCATTTACCTCAAATTCTCTACAACACTTTTTAATGCAAACTTAAAATCATTTACAGATTTTTTTTCCTTAAAAAAGGTAATAGAATAGGTGAAATAAAAACAATAAAAATGATTTTGTGGTAAAATGGAAGAGATAAAAATTCAAATTTGAAGTCATTAAAATCGAGCGTCTACAAAATATTATATCTCATTAGTGCAATTTTTAGTTCACTTGGACCAAAGATTCATATTGATAATTTATCGTCTGATTGTGTGTCCATAGTCACTTCCTATTTTCTTCTATAAAACCACAAGGCCAATGAAAAAAAAAGTTATATTTGGTCTTAAAAATATATTGGTGGGGGGTAAGCTCATTAATCCCAGTCCTCCCCTCTTGACACTTGATACAAATAAGCAATAGAAAACTCGTTAGATTTACTTCAACTGAAAAAACCACATCCTATGTATGTCTTCATTTTAAATGAAAACTGACTGTACAATAGCTAGATCACTGAATGATCTTAGTCTAAACGTACAAAGTGTCTGCTATTTGGGTTACAGTATTTTTTTTTTTTACCTATATATTTTAACTACGAATTATTAAGAAATTAAATAATCATCAAATAGATAATTTTACAAAGATAAAATCAACCTCAATTTATTTTCGTGAAAACGTCACCCTGGAAATCATTTCTATTGTTGTTACAATATTGTTGACATTTGTGTTACATTTTACTTTACTTTCCACTGTGCAGACATACAGCTGATTTTACTTTAGAAAACGAGAAAATGGTGACGGATTAAAAAAAAACTGCTTTATTAGGTTGCACAAGGAATTTAACAGATTTGCCATGTAAAATCGCGAGAATCAACTATGTATACAGACTAGAGCCTGTTGTGACTATAGATACAGACTAGAGCCTGTTGTGACTATGTATTCAGACTAGAGCCTGTTGTGACTCCATATTCAGACTAGAGCCTGTTTTGACTATATTCAGACCAGAGCCTGTTGTGACTATTCAGACCAGAGAATGTTGTGACTATATATTCAGACTAGATGTAGTGACTATATATTCAGACTAGACCCTGTTTTGACTATGTATTCAGACTAGAGCCTGTTTTGACTATGTATTCAGACTAGAGCCTGTTGTGACTATATATTCAGACTAGAGCCTGTTGTGACTATATATTCAGACTAGAGCCTGTTGTGACCGTATATTCAGACCAGAGCCTGTTGTGACTATATATTCAGACTAGACCCTGTTGTGACTGTATATTCAGACTAGAGCCTGTTGTGACTGTATATTCAGACTAGACCCTATTGTAACTATATATTCAGACTAGAGCCTGTTACTCCATATTCAGACTAGAGCCTGTTGTGACTGTATATTCAGACTAGAGCCTGTTGTGACTGTATATTCAGACTAGAGCCTGTTGTGACTGTATATTCAGGCCAGAGCCTGTTGTGACTATATATTCAGACTAGAGCCTGTTGTGACTGTAGTGTATATTCAGACTAGAGCTTGTTGTGACCGTATATTCAGATTAGAGTCTGTTTTGACAATGAGATGAAGAACAATAATACCATTCCCTATGCTTTGATGTTTCCCATGTTACAAGAAAATGATGATCTTGATGTGTACTTTTAAAAATCTCTATTGTAGGCGGACATATTTATAGTCAAAATTTTGTTTGTAATGAAATCTGGCATCTTAACAGTCACTTTGTTGTATACAGTACAGCAGACTACACTGTGATGGTCTGATGATATAAATGTGTGCTATTGATAATAATGATGGCCATGACACACTAATTATACATAAATAGACTTCTGTTTGATAAATCTGTGATAGTCAAAATGTCAGCGAGTGTAAATAAATATAATATTGATACCAAAAACAACACTTGTATGATGATCTTTTAAGAGGCATTATATCAATGAAAAAAAACTTAACTTGAAGATGTTTTGAATTAAGTTTTGTTAAAATGCCGACATATAATCCAATATGTATGACTGAGATAAGATTTAAGCGATTATTTAGAGGATGCCAAACATTTATATCTTTTGTATTGTAACAACGAATTAAAGGGAGATTTTGTGCTACTTTTCCTTTCATATAAAAGGTGTTTGTTGCAGAGATAACTCCTCCAAAAGTTCCTACTCTACTATTCTAAAACATGACGGCATGTTTATGCACATAATGAAAATAATTATGCATGTTATTATGCACCATAATTTTTATGCCCCCACGACTATTGGTCGGGGGGCATATTGTTTTACTCCTGTCCGTCCGTCCTTCCGTTCGTCACACTATAGTATGCATAGTTTGTCCCGCTAACTCCTCCTACAGTTTTGGAGCTACAGCTTTGATAATTTGTAGGATGTTTATACACATAATGGAGGTGTGCATGTGCACAGGATTTTGATTTTCATCAAATATTCTCAAAATGACAGGTAGTTGGACTAAGTCATTTTGTTTGTCTGTCCGGATATAAATACATGGTTTGTCCGGCTATCTCCTCCTACAGTTTTGGAGCTACAGCGTTGATATTTTGTAGGATGTTTATACACATAATGGAGGTGTGCATGTGCACAGGATTTTGATTTTCATCAAATATTCTCAAAATGACAGGTAGTTGGACTTAGTCATTTTGTTTGTCCGTCCGGATATAAATACATGGTTTGTCCGGCTATCTCCTCCTACACCTTTGGAGCTACAGCTTTAATATTTTGTAGGATGTTTATACACATCATGGAGGTGTGCATGTGCACATGATTTTGATTTTCATCAAATATTCTCAAAATGACAGGTAGTTGGACTTTTCATTTATGCCCCCATATAGGATATATGGTTTGTCCGGCTAACTCCTCCTACAGTTTTTGAGCTAGACCTTTTATAATTTGTAGACAGTTAGTACTTACACTGAAGGTGTGCATATTTTGTGGATTTTGACTTTCAACAATTTTTTACAAAATCATGGATGCATGAACTTGGACAGATTTTGCTAAATCCATATAGGATATATGGTTTGTCAGGCTAACTCCTACAGTTTTTGAGCTAGACCTTTTATATTTTGTAGACAGTTAGTACCTACACTGAAGGTGTGCATATTTTATGGATTTTGACTTTCAACAATTTTTTACAAAATTATGGATGCATGAACTTAGACAGATTTTGGTAAATCCATATAGGATATATGGTTTGTCTGGCTAACTCCTCCTACAGTTTTTGAGCTAGACCTTTTATATTTTGTAGACAGTTAGTACCAACACTGAAGGTGTGCATATTATATGGTTTTTGATTTTCAACAATTTTTTACGAAAATTGTGCTTATATGAACTTAGCCACTGAAACCTGTTAACGTGTAAACAACGCTCCTTATACTTGCGGGTCCCTCCGGGCACTCCGGCTTCCTCCGCCACTAAAACTGACTGCCACGATAAGGCTGAAATACTGCTGAAAATGACGTTAAACCCCATTCAATCAATCAATCAATCGAACATCACATTGTTAGGTACAGATTCATTTATTTCAGTCATTTCTGCTTGATGCTGAATAATCAAAACATTGGTTTACCCTTTTGCAATTATAACCGCGGGCGCATTGTATGTGTCTTACAGACACAAACTAAGACACAAACCCTTTTTAAAGTCTATTCATAAGTTTTCTGCATCATACCCGATGAATAATATACCATTCCTTCAAATTAAGTTATATTGAAAATCCATTTTGGCTCTTCAAGACGTTTTCTTTGCATTATACACCTATACATTCCTCTGAACCAAGCCAAAAGTTAAGGTAGTAAATTGGAATTGGGGTGAGGGAGTTGAGACGGGGGCATTCAATTTTCTAGTTAACAGATTGATTTCACATAAGATATATTTATGCCTTCATTAAATGGATAGTGCCTGTAGGTTTAGTAAAAAAAAATTGAAAAAAAGGTTTTTTTTGCATCGAAAGTTAATATATACCCAAGAAAGTATAAAACGTTGTTTGGTGAGATTCGACCAAAAAACATCTATTTTCGTTGGTTTTTTGTGTGCAGCTTGTCTCCCAGCATCTTTAATTATGCATGTCCCAATTTCCGAACTACATGCGCAATGACACTTCAGCATGAGTTTGAACTCTCAATGCTTCCTTCAATTCCATCCAACAGTCTTGTTTTATTATAATTCGCCAAAACTTTTTTCCTCTTTCTTTTCCTAGAAGAATCAGTTAATATTCTCATATGACCGTGTGCAGGTTTTCCATTGGCAGATTTTATTCCCCAACAACAGACTTCGCACATGCATAGTAAAAGGTCACCTAAGGTCATATGAATAGGGGGTATATTGTGGTACAGTCAGGAATTTATGGTCGAGATGTGTTTTCATGAAAATATATGAGAATGGATGAAGTTTTTACTTTAAAACTCAATAATTAGTGTTAATTTATATTTTTAATGTACTCCTTGTAAAAATATATGGACAAAAAATCACTAAAATCAATGACATTATACCTTTAATTAATTATTACTATTTCAAACTTGATCTGACATTTATATATTGAAACAGGGACATTGGATGTGTATTGCTTATGTAAACATTCACATTTAATAATGCTATGCATTACATAAAATTCCAGACCATTGTGTCAGGACTAGCTTTACCTAGTTTATTTTCTACAGTCAAAACTGTCTAATGTGACCTTCCAAGGGAACAGTGAAATATTGTCACATAAGACAGGTGGTCGCTTAATACAGGTTTAATTGATATGAAATGCACTATGAAGGGAAATGAAAATTAAGGTCACGTAATACAAGTTATTGCTTAATAGAGGTGGTCACTAAAGCACGTTTGACTGTATATTTGAGGGAGGTCTGGTCATTTGAGTGTAAGTTCTTAGTTTCAACACAAAAAGATCTATATGTTTTCATATAAGTTTCTAATTTTGGCAATCGTCTGCCGTTGGCCTAAAGGCATGAATTTTTTCCAAGACCGATATGTTTTCATTTAAGTATGTTAGTAATTTTTTGCAAACTTCAGTCATCCCCTGAAGAAATGAAAATTTTCCAATTCACATTTTTAATCTTGTTACTAATTGTTGAAAAAATGGGGATTGTCGTATAATAAGTAAATGTAGTTAGATTTGAAATGTGTTATTTCCTTAGGATCAAACTAACTTATGAAGAAAAATTGGTACCTGTTAGACTGGCATGAAATGGTCATATTACCTGTACAACAACTAGAACAAATTAGGTGTTGAGATCATAGATGCATACATGTGAACCTTCCGGCGGGAGCATTTTTCTCCTGATTTTGAGGGTCCCTTCCGTCTCTCCCGTCAACTTTCAAAATCTTCCGCCCATGAAAAAAATCAAGTACAAAAAAATATTGACCTACATTTTGCGATCAATATTTCTGGAAATTCCCCATTTGGAACTCCCGCGCTGACGAAAAACGCTGAGAGATACGAATGGTAAAGGTGAATGTCATATTTAATGATATCTGGTTATTGATCTGTTTGACACCTTTACAGGTAAATTGGGTTATGGTGATTAATTAAGGTGTTGATGATTATACAACAATTATCCACTGACTGATAGTTAATTGGGGATAAAGGAAGTGTGTTTGTGGCACACGCTTAGATGGTTAGAAGTGTGATAGCGGCAATTAAAAATAGTTATAAACCGTTGTACAAACACGAGTGGGACAACCTTTGATGCCAAGGAAAACTTCTTATTTTGATCAAACTTGCAATGAATTCATCTCGGATTGAGTTGCTATGGCTTGTTTGGGACCAAAGCTGATCAAAGTATTTGTGACTACTCTATGTTTACTTTCTTTCACTTACAGTTACTGTATATCTGTAACTTTTTAAGGGTAAATTCTGTGACTACAAAATGTACATGTGATGAATAGTGACTTTTTAATTTTAGTGCTCTATGATTTTATTGTTCAGAACATTGTGTCTTCATTGTTATTACTTTGTTATAACCTTATGATTATGAATAAATTATAAATAAAGTTTTTATCCTTCATTCATCATATGAAACACTACTTAAGACAAAAATGTAAACAATACATATTGAAATGGGATGCAGTTGGATCAATACTGAAACAAACAAAAGGAAAACATCAATAAACAATAAAAACACGCATCAAATACGTGGATAAAAACTTGTCGATAAAAAAATCTCCAGTTATGAGACCAAATCTCCAGCCAGAAATTTGCAAATCTCCAGTTGTAGCATAGCAACTCTATCACATGTATGTAGATGTTGTAAATACAATTTATTAGCAATTTTTTAAAGTATTCTTGAGCCTTGAGTTATTTCCCTTGATTTTTTATACGCCCGTCTTTAGACGGGACGTATTATGGTATACCAATGTCCGAGTGTCTGTCCGTCCGTTTCACATGTCACGCTCTAACTTAAGAACCCCTTGGCCAATTCACTTCAAATTTCACACAGTTATTGGAATTGATAGTCGTACGGTCTGTATACTTTTTGGTGAAATTTCGATTTTTCATTCCAGAGTTATGGGAAAGAAAGTCTTTACAAATATTGTATGACTGTTGATGACAGGCGTATCATGCGCTCTTGGCGCAGCTGTTTATTTTTTATTGTAATGTACTAAAATTTAAGTATGCAATTTCTGACAGGTTAATGACTGTACAATTATACATTTGATTTTGTTTATCTGAAGTCCAAATTTTGTTGTTAGTAAATATAAATGGTTTGAACACATAGCAGCAATCTTTTTAATAGATTATTAATAAGAATTAGACTTGTAGCAAATCTAATTATCCTGCTTTTTAGGCTTTAGAGGCATTAAGATTTACAAATTGCAGCATGTCTGTCCATATGTCCCACGTTTGGTTTCCATTCATTAAGTTCCTTATCAGGAAATTATTGGAAATTTATACACAAGGTCAGAGTTCAGACCAAGTTAGATTATAAACCTCACCACTTTTTTCATTCTTGAGTTGTGCCCCTCGATTCCCCAAAAATGCTAATTTTGTAGATTTCCAAACAATAACTTAAGTTCCCTTGCGCAAATTATTTGAAACTTAAATACATGATCCGGGAATATTGAAGGCAGACCAAGTTCAATTTTGGACATTTTGCTACTTTTTGTCGTTTTACAGTTAATTATACACCTTGACTTGCCAAAAAGTACAAATTCTGTAAATTCAGATTCCAAAAGCAAATAATTTGAAATAGACACAAAGGTCTAGGACCATAAAAGGCAGCTAAGTTTGATTTTACACTTTTTATTATGTCTCCCCTTCGAAGGGAGACATATTCAGGGTTCGTACAGGTGCTTGAAATCCTTGAAAGTACTTGAAAACGAAAGTAGCAAATTCAAGGACTTGAAAGTACTTGAATTCCAATAAAGGTGCTTGGTATGTTGGTGCATGACCATAAGGCGGTGTGTCACGTACTGTAATGACCTTTGTGGGACCTTGACCTTTGACCTCAAGGTCAAATAATTGTTTTTTAAATAGTATCATTCAACTCATGTGTAACTTGACCTTTGACCTCAAGATCAAATAATTGTTTTTTAAGTAGTATTTTCTTGTCCGGGCCATAACATTTTTGCCTTTCGAGATAGGTCAATGATATTTGGTATCTGGTGCATGACCGTAAGGCGGTGTGTCGCGTACTGTAATGACCTTTGTGGGACCTTGACCTTTGACCTCAAGGTCAAATAATTGTTTTTTAAATAGTATCATTCAACTCATGTGTAACTTGACCTTTGACCTCAANATAGTAAGGCTCTTTTTTTTTTTGGTCACAAAATGCAATTTTAAGAACAGAAACTACACATGTTGCGAATGGCACATGATATAACCACATAATGTTAACATTTTAAATCGATTTTGGGTTTATTATCAAAATTTTGACAAAGTTCGTTTTGACATAGTTTTTTTAATCACCGGAAATGCTGATATGATCTATATTATACGGAACCACAATGAAATGAAGGACCGGAACCGAACACTTCCCGGAAATACCGTAAATTTGCTGAATCGTTTAAGGAAATTGACAACATTCGTAAGGGCGCAAGATAGCCCAAAAAATCGTGAGCCTTACGCCAAAATCGTAAAAGTAGGCAAGTCTGCTTCACCCACAAAACCACTGACATTGGACATCCATCATTTTCCTGGCTGGGTACAGGCATTTTCACTTGAAGAAAGGTAAGGTTAAACAAGGTTTTATATATGAAAATGCTCAGAAAAAGGTGCTTGAAAACTGTAATTTTTGTCCTGGAAAGTCCTTGAAAAGTCCTTGATCTTGCTCAACAAAAAAGTGTATGAACCCTGCATATTGTTTTAGTCTGATTTTTTCTTCCGCTTCTTCTCAGCGAAGCTTGTCCAGACCATAACTTTTTTGTCTTTCGAGATAGGTCAATGATATTTGGTATGTTGGTGCATGACCATAAGGCGGTGTGTCACGTACTGTAATGACCTTTGTGGGACCTTGACCTTTGACCTCAAGGTCAATTTTTTTTTTTTTAAATAGTATCATTCAACTCATGTGTAACTTGACCTTTGACCTCAAGATCAAATAAAAATTTTTTAAGTAGTATTTTCTTGTCCGGGCCATAACATTTTTGCCTTTCGAGATAGGTCAATGATATTTGGTATCTGGTGCATGACCGTAAGGCGGTGTGTCGCATACCGTAATGACCTTTGTAGGACCTTGACCTTTGACCTCAAGGTCAAATAATTGTTTTTTAAATAGTATCATTCAACTCATGTGTAACTTATAGGTGTACAGATGGCTGCATTACCTTTGTGGGACCTTGACCTTTGACCTCAAGGTCAAATAATTGTTTTTAAAATAGTATTTTCTTGTCCGTGCCATAACATTTTTGTCTTTCAAGATAAGGCAATGATATATGGTATGTGGGTGCATGACCATTAGGCGGTGTGTCACGTACCATGATGACCTTCGTGGGACCTTGACCTTTGACCTCAAGGTCAAATAATTGTTTTTTAAATAGTATCATTCAACTCATGTGTAACTTATTGTTGTACAGAGAGCCACATGACCTTCATGGGAGCTTGACCTTTGACCTCAAGGTCAAATAATTGTTTTTAAATAGTATTTTCTTGTTCGTGCCATAACATTTTTGTCTTTCGAGATAGGGCAATGATATTTGGTATGTGGGTGCATGACCATAAGGCGGTGTGTCACGTACCGTAATGACCTCCGTGGGACCTAAGTTTTAGGTATCTAAAACAGTTCTTCCTAGTTTTGTTCTGGAATTATGTCCCTTGATTTGCTGATAAAAAAAAACAATTTCTCAGGTTTCTGATAACAATACACAGGTCAAGTTTGAATCATTCCAGATTTATATTCTTAAATTTGCAAATGGCACATTTTTGGCTTCCTCGCTATAAATTTAGTTTCCCCATGGCCAAATCTTTTGAGGTTTTTATACAATGTTTTTTACCACAATTATACAATACTCTGGCCAATATTAAATTTGGTTAATATTCCTGTTATGATTCTAGAGTTATGCCCTGTTTAATTTAGCTGGAAACAGAGGAATCCATATCCTATTCCTATTCCTATTCTTTCATTTTTATATGCCCGTCTCGAGACGGGCTGTATTATGTGATTGGGTATGGTGGGCGGGAATGTGTCCACACAGGTTTCCGCACAATAACTTTAGTTCTGTATATCGGAACTTTACCAAACTTGACCACATGATTCCCCTGTGGAAGGGGAAGAACTCTATTTATTTTGGGATCATTAGGTCAAAGGTCAAGGTCACCGTTACTATAAATAGAATTTTTGACAACAGGATCGTTTGCACACGATAACTTTAGTTCTGTATATTGGATCTTTACCAAACTTGACCACATGATTGCCCTGTGGAAGGGGAAGAACCATATTGATTTTGGGGTCAAAGGTAAAGGTCACCATTACTATAAATAGAATTTCTGACAACAGGATCGTTTCCGCACAATAACTTTAGTTCTGTATATTGGATCTTGACCAAACTTGGCCACATGATTCCCCTGTGGAAGGGGAAAAACCCTATTTATATAGACGGGCATATTTTGTGATGCACACATTTCTTGTTTGGTATGTCTTTGTGGCTTTTTACACCAAAATCAAAAAGGGGGCCGCCGTGGTCGTGATCGTATGGTAGTTGGATTTATGTGATCGTATCGTAGGTGGATTTATGTGATAAAGTTTGTCGGTGACATGCGACAGGTCTGTGATTTTCTCCGGGTACTCCAGTTTCCTCCACCAATCAAACTGACTGCCACGATATAACTGAAATATTGTTGAAAGTGACGTTTAGCACAATAAAGCCAAACCAAAATCAAGAATGTTTGAAGAATTGTATTGATGTTTATGTTTATGTATCCAGCCTAATGTATACAACAGATGTCTACACAGGTGCCTTCTACCTGACATGTGTAAGGATTAAGAACAAGGATGTTGATAGTTTTGTTGTGGATTTCAATCACAGATGTTATACTGAGAATCTGAAATCTGAGCACATCCTATTAGGATGTACTCTCCATATAGAATATAGTTGAATAGCATTTTATTAACTTTCATCAAATATTTGAATTTTAAGAACAGTTGTACTTTCCATATAAAATATACTATAGAATAGCATTTTATTAACTTTCATCAAATATTTGAATTTTAAGAACAGTTATTAAATGACATGGGATGAACATTTGGCTAGTAAATCTGTCTACCTAATTCCTGTATGATTTTCAGTGTATACTTTGAAAGTTGGTTATATTATCTTGTTTCGATAGCCCTTGTTATAATGAAGAAAAATGTATGAAGAACAAAAAAACACACACTTGCCTGGTTTTCTGTTGTTCTAAAACAAACACTGATATATCAAATTGTAAAGAACAAAAATTTGAGAAGTTTGTTTGGTATGTGTACATACCATTGATTGATCGTACCTTTGTGAAAAAATCATCAATAGAAATATCTCAAGAACTTACGTATATCAGAAAAATTGACAGATCATGTGTCTTACAAAAATCTATTTGTTTTCTTTTTTACTGAATATTCTCAAAAACCCTCAAATGTTTGTAAACAAAGCAACAGTCCAACCTGTATTAAGAGGTCACCTAGGGGACAAAGAAAAAGTGGCCTTATAAGACAGGTGAATTCATATGAAATATTCTATGACAGAAGGTGACCTTTTATTTTAATATAGGTGACTGCTTAATAGAGGTGATGGCATGGGCAGGTTTGATTGTATTGGTTTGAGGAATTGTTTGTATTAGTTTTAAACTTGATAAAATAAAGTTTCCATTTTCATTTGACAACAACAAAATGAATTAAAAATATGTGAAAATAGTTTAAAAGTTGAAATAAACATTACTTGAAACATGCATGAAAATAATATATTAAGAAAAAAAAATTATGTAGTAATTAATATGCTTTCTGATATCAGAGGTTAAAATATGGAAATGTTACCTTGGTGCAGTTTGTGCATGTCGTGTTTTATTACGATATTTGTGTAGTACGGAGTAACCATCCGTCATTTCTAAGCTGTACTCTATAACCAAGACTAAATTAGTACTTATGTTATTTAGATTTTACATAAAAAGAAGCAAAGTGTAATAAAAAAAAGTGCCTGTACAAATATGAAGTATACCGTTACATATATAAATTCAATGATGAAATATACTGTACTTGTTAATGTATCAGTAATGGTGTGTTGGAATTCGAAGGAATTAATCAATTTTGCTTTGAATCTGAAGAGTTTTCAGGTTTAATATCTAAAGTACAAAAAATTATATATATTTATAGAAACTATAATTTACTGTAAGAATATTTGATTAATTAAGTATGTACTTAAATAAATAAAATTATTCCAAAAATTATTTTCATGAAAACTTTTTTTTTTCTTCAAATTGTGCAAAGTGCAGTTGTCATGGTTAATTATATTGTGTGTCATCCATAACATATAATCAACAAAAGGTAACAAAAGACAATATATATCTACTACCATTTCTTCCTACACAGATCTAGGAAGCTCTTTCTTTGTCTGTCTGTCCGACATTCTAAGAGGGTTTGTGTAATCTGCAACTGAAATAGTTTTCTTTCAACATTATTCAGACTTGGCACAATGATTGCACACATATTGAAGATGTGGTCTTTGAAATTTGAACTGATTTGCATAATATTTTTTTTTTTTTAAATTCATTTTTGGAATGTAGTCATTTTTGTCATCACATGCTTCAGAGGGTAACTTCAATAGTTTTCTTTATTATATACATGTACTTGTAGATAATATAGATATAATTTTACCCTGTATTAAAACTTTTGAGTTTTGTTTAGAATAATAAGAGGAATCATGTTTATTTCACCCAGCCTTTCCGCTAATGTTGGCAAGTTTATTACACGCCACTTCATGAATTTCCTGAAAACTAATTTCTCTCTTATGTTATTAAAAGTGCATTTATTGGATTTGCATATTAAAACACTAAGTTTCTTTTTCTATAACTTACTATGTATTTAATTCTAGCCAAAAATGACTAAACATTTTGGTAGAAATCAGTTATTTCATCTGATGAAGTACATATATGATAAACAGATCATAACATGTAATTTTTCATATCATACCCTTTATCAGCCCTCATTCATATATCATCCATATAGTCTATCAGTTCTTGGACTGATATCATGACCTAGGGCTGATAAAGGGTATGATATGGATGCCATGTAATAATCTATATTTATCAAACAAAGAACACTGATTGACCACAAAATAGAAGATGTTCACCTCCTGGAAGAAATGTTCTTCACATATTGATGATGGTTACTCGTTCCCAGTATTTTGCTAAAGAATCGCCAAATTTTTAAGGTGTAAAACAAATAGCTTCCCCAAAATGTATGTAATCTGTTACTCCAATGGTTAAGGCATACATACTGTTCACCTATAATACATTGTTTGTAGTTACATATTGTACATCTACATATATATATGGCCTTTTTCTCAAATTGTGACAATTAAAATGTGGTCAGTGTTTTGCAGCACCACAGGTTCAGATCTGGCTTCGTGGTCTTGTTCACAATACATGTATACCATATATATTGTCCCCTGAAATAAAAGTGCACATATTAGACTTAACTGGGGAATAAACAGAGAGGGTGAAAAAGAATAACCTTGTTAGGTCAAGCTCATTGAAAAAACAAATGTTTGGGGGGGGGAGGGGAAGGTTACAGAAAATGGAATAAGTACAAAATTGTACACAAGTATTTGTAGAATAGAAAGGGAAAGTTTGCACATTAATGATAATTTTCCTGTCTATCCCACTTTGTTTATCGCTGCAGTCAAATATAAATTATTTTTTATCTAAAACTGGTTAATTCAGAATAAGGTATTGTTATAATGACTGTGACTGACTCAGAACAAAATTGGTTAACATTTAAAACCATTGGGGAAATAGTTTCTGTCACGATTTATGTTTTTATATTTATTTATTACTTCAGTGCCCAATGTTATATTTTGATTCATTTTTTGTATTTTACATCTTTTTTAAGTGCAAAAGGGGAAGTATTTAAACCGGGACCATGGGTATAAATAGCTGCGGGTGCAACAAACATTCAAATTGTTCTTTTTTTTTTACCACGGTTATCTCGAGGAGGAAAAATCAATGATACATAGTTTCACAGTTACTTTTGGAGCAAAATATTTGACAGTGTTACTAGTGTTCCTCCCTACGAAACTTTCAGTCTTCTTAAAAAAAATACTCTTCGTCAGTCTAAAATCTACAAAAATCTCTTAGAAAATTCAAATGTATGAGGTGATATGTGACCTTTAGGTCACGTTGGTCATGTGACATACAGTTTCATAAATATGCTGTTCATATCAACGGGGATTTTTATGATAAGCTCCGCCCACAAATTTTGTCAGTAGGAACTACCGCAAATTCCCCTTTAAGATAGATATGATTCAGTAAATATTATATATTGAACTTCTTTGAACGTTTATTCTTAGGTCAGATTTTGGTTGATTTTGTATGACTAATACTTGATCACGATATACTTGATCGTACGTTTCTTTCTGTCCCTCCCCCTTTGTTTGAAAGCTTATTCTTATGTCATATTTGGTTGGTTTTGTATGCACAACACTTGTCACGATATATATATTTGATCGTACGTTTCTTTCTGCCCCTCCCCCTTTTTAAAAAATATCTTTTTAGTGTTAAGTCATACATATTGCTATCTACCATTTGGAATTCAATAGTATTGCAGAGTAATATTATATGGGGATTTAAAGTACATAAAACAATAGGCGTTATAATGATTTGCAATGCCGACAGAATGGCTACTGTGAGTCTATGGATAGTGGATGCAGAGTCATGACTTCCAAAAGTACAAGGTGTTAGAGGTCACTGCAGTCAGTGTTTTAATTGGTTCACAGTCTGTCGCACTTTTAAGACTAATTAGTTTTCAAATTTCATCTTCAGGACAAAAGAATTAATTTTTAGAATCAAGAATGACTTGAATCTTTCTGCTAAAAATATTTTAATACGAAAATTAATGATTATAATTTGCATGTATGTGTTATACCTTTTGTGATTACTGATGTCCTCCTCTTATAAGGGGAAGATTTTTTATAAGAGGGAGGGGGTGATCTCTCTTGAGGGGGGGATTTAGTTGTATTTTACTGTCTCAATGCATCTGAAATCTGGTCTGATAAAAGGAGTGTCCTTTTAGTGGGAGTTCTTATAAGAGGAGGTCTACTAATTACTATGAAGGAGTTTTGAACTGCAGGGATTTTTTTTTTAATCACAAGTCATGTCCTCTTTGAATTCTCACCACATAAGATTATTTCCAGATTTTAACAGAATTATTATTATTTTTAAATACATGTCCTTTTCTAACTATGTAAAGAAAGAGACAATATTTTTTTTTCTTTTATCAGCTGAAGTATGAGTGAATTTTGCACACATTTTCAGTTATGCTATAAAAAAAAAAATATGTTGAAACCAATTATGAATATTTCGGTTTGAAATGTCGAAACTGATTTAATACCCCATAAATTGGTAAATAGCTTTAAAATGATGAAATAAAGGTAAATATTTCACATTAAACAGCTTATCGTACCACTTTTCGCCTTTTGAGAACGAAAATGACCATCGATTGATTATTGCCTTGCAAGCAAATAATTTGACCTCGCTTTCTCCGTATGCAACTGACCTTACTAGTGACAGGTAAAAACGAATAATTGTATTTTGTCGCTTATTAACTGCAAACTTGCATGGTTCTTTGTCCATAATTAACACCTAACTAAAAGCAGATTCACAGAAAATAAGTGCATTGTTGTACTGATTTAATGACGATTCGGCAAACTCCGTAAACAATGCCGATAATAATAATACATTTCATAACATTTATAAGTTACAGAAACACGTTTTATTAAGGCATCAATCATATCTGATAGTTTTTATGGGTAACAAAAATTTACGATTTTGGCAGATAATGCCCCTTTAAGACGATGTGTTACATACCATCATGACCGACCTATGGCCTTGACCTCTGAGCTTGATGTCAAATTCAGTTGTTTGGCAAGTATGCTTGTCTGAGCCAAAACTTGTTTTTATATATTCTGCTAGACTCATGATATTTGACCTGTGGACACATCACCTTAAGATGATGTATTGCATACCATCAGGACCCTTCTATTACCTTGACCTCTGATCTCAAGGTTAAACACCTCTATATTTACACAATTACTTGAATAAGTTATATGGATTTGAATTTGCTTGGTGGCTGCAAATATAAATATCTTGAATGAGTTCTGGTATGGGAAAGTTTTCAATTCGAATTGTGGTAAATTTCCTGGAAAATTTTAATTTAATTTTGGGGGGGAAAAGTACCTGTTAGTGTACATTTTTATAACCAAAAGAACAAAAACTGTCACATGGAACAATCGGATTTCAGTGTATTTTAATTCCAAATTTGATAAATATTTTGGAAGATTCAAAGGCATTTCCAGTTATGGGACAAGAAGAATAATAGCTGTGACATGGAACAATAGGATTTTTAATATTTGAATTCCTACTTTAATAAATATCTGGAAGATTCTCTTGCTTATATTTATGTCAACGCTCATAGGCATTGGGGACATTAAGTTTTTCCGATGTCCGTCTCGAATTTGTTTGAATTCTTATCACAATAATATGTGACTTTCCAGAGCCAAGAAGATTTTCAAGGTGGTACAGAAAACAGGATACAAATTTCCAAACACTTATTCTTCATAAATCGCTCAACAGATGCCAAACAAATTTGCAAATTTTCCTTCACAGAATTGAGAAAATGAAATTGTGCACCTGCAATATATTTTATGATCATATTGATTTTATGGCTTTTCAAAGTCAAACAGGGTTTTTCAGTGTGATCTCTTCTTCTTCTTCCAATGAAGTTAATCCCTCAGTAAGCCTGAGTATTATCGAACATGGATTTGGGGGGGACGTACACATGTCTAATCCACAACTATTCCTAGATGCAAGTAATACAAATATTTTTAAGTAACTAGTAAAAGTAGGCAGGCTACATATGTTCTTCCATGGAAGCCTCACATCTAAGGAGACCTATGATATTTACCGTATATGGTGTTATATATTTGTATAGTAGCCCCCCTATTGTAAGGCCACTCCCACCAAAGACCACCTCTCATCAGGTCAGATTTCAGATGCACTCGGGTAGTAAAATACGACCAAATTGTCCTGCTCAAAGAGAGGCTGCCCCTCTTATAAGGCTACTTTTTGCAATGCAGAAGGGGCAGCCTTAAAAGAAGGGAGACTACTGTACCATGATACTATGGTTGCTACACTTTGATAGCTTTTACAAAAGTAATATACCGTGCAACCTGTCTAAACCCAACCCTAAATAAACAGGAATCTTGTATTAACCAAATTTGAAATAAAGTCCCAATTTAAGAAATCTTTGTTGATTTAACCTGTATAAACCAAACACCTGTCTAATCTATCACAAAGATTAGTCCCAGAGAGGCAGGTTCAGTTTAGGCAGGTTTCACTGTAGTAAGGTTAAGGTCTTTGAGGAATTTGTCCTCATCCTACCATAAAGCTGAATATGGTGATGACATTTCACAACATCAAGTTTGATTATCACTTTGAGGATAATATCCTTTTAATTAAAATTTCTTTATGTTGTTAACACCATGTTACCACACCAATGGCGGGGGCTCAAAATTATGATGGTCCGAGGTCCTTAACCTTATGCTATGGACTTCGGAATTTTACATTGGTTATTAGCTGTGCCAATGGACCTTCTGATTTTCATTTGAATTGCCAAATCTTTTAATAAATTTATTTATCTTTCAACATCTACCATGTTACATTAAATTGTAGATCTGCTCATTTTGTAACTAAATCTGCAATATAAATGATATTATAATGGCAACAGTCACTAACAGTTGTTAATTTTTTTGCAACGGAAACAGGATGGTTGTTATTCAAACAAACCAATAACTAGAGGCTCACCTAAGCCTGTATCTATCACCTGCTCTTTCATACAGTCTATGTTCAGTCCAGTCTAGATTTTGAGAAAAAATATTTTATTAATTTCACATAGGGTCCTATGTTAATATTTAATGAATTAAAATTGGACTTTTGGTCATCACATTATTTCCCTAAGACAGTAAAAGCTACAACAAATCCACAGGGAATCTGCAAGTAAGCAATTTCTCCAAAGATTGCAATGGGGGGAAAAATACACACAAATCAGACTTTGAATAATAAAAAAAAAGTTATCATTTTGGGTGTTGGTCCCTTTTGTCACACTGGTATATTATAATTTTCAATGGAAATAACTGTATGTAAATCAAACTTAAAACAAAAACTTTTCATTTGGGTGTGGTCCCATTTGGCTCTGTTTAACTCTTTATCTTTTATAAGCAAGAAAGAAAAAAGGTCATCAAGATTGTTTGAAAAATAAATGCTCCACATACAAAAACAGGAAACACCCTTTTTGCTCCTTTGGGCCTATTGTTTCATTTGTGTTTTTCGGATCAACCAAAAATAAACCATAGACTATTTACAGGAACATCCAATGAGCATTCCTACAAGTTTGGTTCCAATTGGCCCAGTGGTTTCAGAAAGAAAGGTGAAAATGTTAAAGGTATGGACGATGACAACAGACACCCAATGATGACAATACCTTACATGACTTTTTGGGTCAGATGGGTTAAGAAGTGTGAAATATAAACTGTATGTTGATCCAGTTTTACTGGGAATCTTTGTCTGCATAGCGGTACGTGTAGCCGAATGAGACATTCATAATTTCGTTAAATTGTGATATTTTAATTGATATTAGACATGGCTAGTAATCAAAATCAATGAAACCTCCCTGCAACAAATTTCAGCCTGTCAAAAAACTGTTAACAGACAGTTGCACCGTATTCCTTCGAGTGTCAAAAAGTATTCTGTGTCTGATACAGCTTTGGTCATAGATTCTCGCAAGTGTAAACCTGAAAAATTAAAAGAGTACAAGATGTTTATCGATAATTGTTTCACACATTCTTCAAAGAAGGGCCTGGGTGGCTCAATGAGTAAGGTTGCTGGATCTTAACAACTCATACAAGCCTATCACCAATACGGCGTGAACCCGGCTTTGTAAATTACAAAAAAGGGTGCACTCGACTCGCAGTTGCAAGTGATAAAGTTTACCAGTTGTTTGCCCATGGTCGGTGGTTCTCTCCGGGTACTCCGGCTTCCTCCACCACTAAAACTGGTCGCCATGATATAGCTGAAATATTGTTGAAAGTGGCATTAAAACACCAAAAATCAAATTAAATCAAAGCTTCAAATAACAGGACTTTCCTAACAATGAGGCGGGCGACTCACACCTTCTGAAAATAACAGGACTTTCCTAACAATGAGGCGGACGACTCACACCTTCTGAAAATAACAGGACTTTTCTAACAATGAGGTGGATAACTCACGCCTTCTGAAAATAACAGGACTTTAATGAGGTGGACAATTCACACCTTCTGAAAATAACAGGACTTTCCTAACAATGAGGCAGATGACTTGCACCTTCTTCAAATAACAGGACTTTCCTAACAATGAGGCAGACAACTCACACCTGAAAATAACAGGATTTTCCTAACAATGAGGCAGACGACTCACACCTTCTGAAAATAACAGGATTTTCCTAACAATGAGGCGGACGACTCACACCTTCTGAAAATAACACGATTTTCCTAACAATGAGGCAGACTACTCAAACCTTCAAATAACAGGATTTTCCTCTCAATGAGGCAAACAACTCGCACCTTCTGAAAATAACAGGATATTCCTAACACTGAGGCAAACAACTCAAACCTTCTTCAAATAACAGGATTTTCCTCTCAATGAGGCAGACAACTCAAACCTTCTGAAAATAACAGGATTTTCCTCTCAATGAGGCAGACAGCCTTCAGAATATGAAACCAGGTCCTTACACTTCAAAAAATAAATTTGAACCTCTGAATACTGTCCTTTGTCCTTTGAGTATATTGACATGAATTTTCAGATGAAATATAGGGTGCAAAGAATTATATATATACGAGTTCAGCATTATGAATTTTTTTTTTTTTAGATTATAATTTTATTCCCTTTTATCAATGATTTATACATGTATTGATAAACACTTGAACTTTTATTTTTATAGTTTCATTGTTTTGAAATGAACCTTTCCGGAAATGTGATTGAAATTGATATGTATCATTTCCTTTCATTGTTCCACCTTTCAGTTTTCCTGTTTTTTCTGTTTATGTCAAATTACCTTTGTAACAAACCCTTGAGAATATCATTAAACTTTTAACATTTCCAAATATAGAAATATTTTTTTAGAAACAGGAAATTTAATATCGGGTTTAAAAATGATCATGTATGAGAACTCAAAATAATTTTGAAATTAATAGTGTGGTTTTTGTATGCAAACAAACATATGACTTTGGGTGTTTTGTTGTGAACAAATTAGCATTCAATATAAATATTATCACTTTGATTTTTGTTGGTGAAAATGGTCAATAAACTATAAACTTTTTTTTACTGTAAGAAAGTATGGATTTTCAATAAACATGAGAGATGATCATTGCACTTAGACACAAAGTAAAGTAAAGGACAGTGCTATTATTGCTGTTCTATATTTCACATACATTACACAGTAGGGTCTTCAACAATTAGCAGAACTTGTTACATAAAATGAGAGTAAAATGGCCCCTGTAGTTGAACAGTAGTATTTACTGTTAAATTGTATTGACTACATTGTAATGCTTATGGAACATCATCACTTTCCAAATCTTTTAAATTTGTGTGAATTGTTGATTTTCAGAATTTCCGACCATAGAGAAAATTCTGTCTTGACAGATTTTATTATGAGTTATGGAACAATGTCAAACTGAATATCAAGCTTTGCTATAAAACCAGTTATGGAACAATGTTAAACTGAGTATCAAGCTTTGCTATAAAACCAGTTATGGAACAATGT
>MJUT01000725.1:670290-680679 GCA_002080005.1 Gigantidas platifrons
GGGGGGGGGGGGCATTCAATTTTCTAGTTTTTTTAAACTGTGCATAGCAATCAGTGTGGCAGGATTGACCACCATTGCTGAACCAATAGTTTTCAGATGTAGAAATAATTAATGATGGTTTGCTATACTTAACACTAAAATTTGTATAATGTATGTTGAAGAAATTTGGTTTGAACATGGGAGTATAGATCTTTCTGTGTTCTCTATTACCGATACTTTTTATTTTGACACTCCCTATGATATCCGTAACTGTTCATTTTAATAATGATTGAAAACGGTGATTATTATTTTTTTGTAAGGTTTAATATTTTCCATACCATATGAGAGAGAGAGAAAAAATTGACAATATATTTAATGAAATAACCAAGTGCCTTTACAAACTGTTGTCATATGAAACTTTCTCATGCCAGTGTTAAGGATTTCATTGACACACACAAAAAATAGTTGGTAATGACTTATGAAAATCTTTGCTCCACTTAAGGTCACGGGGACGACAAAGATTGATGTTCCGTAATTCAATTGTAAAATGAGATTCACACCATAAAATAACATCGTCAATACCCCTCCTACCGTCACATTTTAATAAGAAGGGTACATTATAATAGACAAATTTTCCACGTTTCCAGTCTTTAATTTTGTTTTTTACACGTTTTATACGACTGCTTTGTTCTCCAACAGCGGGTACTGGGGAGTTTTGTCTCAGTGCTTGTGACATGTGTATCCATGTGTAGATAACAAAACTATTGCAAATTCATCGAGGTATTTTTTTGTCACGAAAATCTGATAAAATTTAAGTTTTATTGAGCAACAAGGAGTGGATGTTTTTGTATTATCCAGTAATGATGTACTGTGTTGTTAGTTCAAAATTTTTTTAAGTATGTAAAAAATGTGAATTATTTGCTTCTTTTCATCTATATGTATATATATAGCTTTGTAGGTAAATTGTATGAAACTTGTGAATTAAAAGTATTTCAAAATCTTCAGTATGGATTATTTACACTATCCCAAACTTAAATTTAACACAGAAGACATTCACATCAAATGAGAATATTTAAAAAGAATTATAAAATGCCAAAGATGAAAAGAAAGTTTAAACAGTGATGGTCAACAATTTCAACAATATCAACAGAACGAACAACTACCTCTCACCTCAAATTATTGAACTCAAAGAAGGTCCATGACATATGGCATTGGAAATCCAGGTACCGGCTTGGGATATGCACATAAATGTGTCGGGGTTAAATCGGTTGATTGGATCACAACCCTCCTCTCTTGATAATGCTTGAAATTTTTTACTTAAAGGGGAATTTGCGGTAGGCACTACCGACAAAATTTGTGGGCAGAGCTTATCATAAAAAATCCCTGTTGATATGAACAGCATAATTTTGAAACTGCATGTCACATGACCATCGTGACCTAAAAGTCACATACCTCAGAAGTTTGAATTTTCGAAGTAATTTTTGTAGATTTTAGACTGATGAAGAATATTATTTTTGATAAGACTGAACGTTTCATTGGGAGGAACACTTGTGACCATGCCTGTCAAATATTTTGCTTCAAAAGTAACTGAATCTATGTATCATTGATTTTTCTTCCTCGAGATAAACCGTGGTCAAAATAATGAACAATCTGAATGTTTGCTCCGCCCACAGCTATTTATACCCATGTTCCCGGTTTAATATGTGCAATTTATCATTTATTGCCAACCAAACTAAAAGTAAAATTGAACCATTGCTGAAACATCTTGTCGGTATTTTTACTCAAAAAGCCATGACATCAATTTCTTCACATTCCAAGTAATTGTCAGGATCCAAGTTTTGGATTTAGGGGTGCCATAAATCTAACAGAGGGGTCTTGGGACCGAATAGACCCCATTGTTACAAGGTTGATAAAATTTAATGTTAGGCTTGTCAAAGGAGATTCGGAGAATTTTCGTGTTAGACTAATGACACTACAGATTCAGTGACTTTATATCAATTTTTTTGTGTTAGATTTATCATTGGGGATTCAGTGACTCAAATTGATATTAAATTTTAGTGTTAGACTGGAGATTCATTGACTTGATACAAATTTCTTGAAGGGGCCCAGATGGCTCAATGAGTTAGGTCGTTGGATCTAACAGCTCACAAACCTATCACCAATATGACGGGGGTTCGCACCCAGCTTTGTAAATTACAAAAAAGGGTGCATTCGACTTGCAGCCGCAAGTGATAAAATTTACCAGTTGCTTGTCCAGGTTCGTTGGTTCTCTCCGGGTACTCTGGCTTCCTCCACCACTAAAACTGGTCACCATGATATAGCTAAAATATTGCTAAAAGTGGCATTAAACATCAAAAATTCAAATTCAAATTCAAATTTCTTGTAATGGACTTATGATTGCAATATTTAGTGTTAGACTTATCCTTGTAGATTCATTGATTTTAAAATTATTAGTTTTGTACTTGTCTTTGGACATTCAATGAGTTTAATATCATTTTTTAGTGTTAGACTTATTGTGGAAGATTCAGGGATCAGAGGTCCAGATATTTTGCATACCTGCATATTTTACTCAATCAAATTTGATAAAAACATCAGTTGTTAAAACTGTGTGTACAATGTTAAATATGCATTAATAATAACAAAATTTGTGCATATTGATACCGTAGTATGCATCAATTAAGAAATAAATCATGGAAGCCAGAGGGTGTTGGGAGTTTTAACATGGATTGGCGGATATTAGTTTTTTATCCCGAGCGAAAAGCGAGGGATAAAATTTACTAATAAATATCTGCCAATCCATGTTAAAACTCAAAACACATTCTGGCTTCCATGATTTATTTCGATTCTGATATGTCTAAGAGTACAAATACGGTAGTATACTTTGATTGGAAGACGGTAATTTATATTTACGTTTGCGGAAAATGTTGCACACAATTTATGCTGCCAATGGAAAAGTCAGTCACATTCACCGGCACATATGCTAATGAGATTATACCGAATGGATAACTCGCTCGTTTGTTAACAAAGCGAAAGAAGGAGGCCATGTTAGAATGTAAATTTAACTAAATACAGCAGTTATGAAATTTCCTGCTCTTTATTATTTTTACAAAGACAAACTTTCAACAAAAATACAAAAAATAAAGGCTCAAGTTAATGTATATTGCGATTTGATTGTGGATATTTATTTTGAAGCTAGATCGAAAGTAAATAAGAATCCGATCAAAAAGTTAGATCAATCATAAATAAGATTACTATCAAAAAGTTAGATCGATCGTAAATAAGATAACTGTCAAAAATTAATGTCGAAGATGGTGTGAAAATCTGCACCAGATAATAAAAGAACTCGCACAACGTTAGTGGTGATAGGCACTAATTGCATAGTTAGTTATAAATCCAACTACCATACGATCACAACCATGACGGTCCCCCATTTTGGTATGAAATTTGTAATAAAATAAACATATGACATTTGACATCTGATTGGAATCCTTTTCATATGCATGCTGTAAGTATTTATTGCAAATTAAATACTACTGAAAAATATTAAATATGCCTGGTACACAAACCTCTGGAGACTGTGGTACAAAGATGTCCCAGATGACAAGCTGTATTCTTAACTTTAAAAAAAAAGTAGAATAAATACCACTTGGCCTTGAATTTTGTCTGAAGCTCTGCTGACTTTGATATAAATTTTTAGTGTTATTGATTGATTTGATTTGATTTATTGTGTTTAATGCCACTTTCAGCAATATTTCAGCTATATCATGGCGACCAGTTATAGTGGTGGAAGAAGGCGGAGAGAACTTCCGACCATGGTCAAGTAACTGGTAAACTATCACTTGCAGCTGCATGTCGAGTGCACTCTTTTTTGTAATTTACAAAGCCGGGCGCGAATTGGTGATAGGCTTGTATGAGTTGTTAGGTAATCCAACTACCTAACTCATTGAGCCACCCGGGCCCTAGTGTTATTGAAGATTCAGTGATGCAAATTGATTTCAAATTTTAGTGTCAGACTAATAGTCAAACCTGTATTAAGAAGTCACCTTTGGTAGACAGAAAAGTGGCCTTATAAGACAGGTGACCACTTAAAAAGGGTTGAATTAATATGAAATTTTCTATGACAGGACAAGAAAAGGTGACCTTCTAATACATGTGACTTCTTAATAGGGGTGACCACCTGGGCAGATTTGACTAATTATCTCTATGATACAATGTGTGCTAAAAAATAGAAGTAATTCTCTTTATTTTGTAAACAAATTTACAAATTCTTAATTGAAAGCTCTTTAACTGGGCTGGCAAACGGCCATGCAAGCTTTTTGCCATAATTTGGCATCTATCAGTCTTTTCCATATCTATTCTTCCCATCAGAAACGACCAGGTCATTTGAAACAAAATTTTACAGAAATCAAATGATCGATCAATGGATGATTCACATAAGATTTGTTTATTCTGATTCAACATTCAATACAACCTATATAGAGTTATTATTTTTTCTGAGTGTCTGAAATATAAAAGTATCTTCTCAGAAACCACTCAGAAATTTGTTTCTACATAACTTACAGGAATGATTAATAGAATCGTTATTTTCTCTCTGATAGCAAACTGTATTACTGCCATTTGTTTAACGAGTTTTGATTGTCTGGAAAATATGGTCAAAACAACTAGACCATTTAAAAAGGAACTGCAGGAATTATCTGTAGATGATCTTAAAACAAATATATTTTAATTCCGATGTGGCATACATTATGAGGGGGGAGGGGGGGGGGTGAGTTTGAATCCTGCTCATGGCGAGGTGTACTCGATACAACATTATGTGATAAGGTGTGTAAGTGACTTATGGCACGTCATGGTTTTCTCCGAGTACTTCGGTTTCCTCAACCAATAAAATTGACCACCACAATATAACTGAAATATTGTTGAAAGTGGTATTAAACACCATAAACCAAACTGTATATTATGGCTACAATAAGGGAAACAAGTCAAATTGTATTGAAAAATATATTCTGGTAAGTCTCAGATTGGAAACTTTGCAAGAATGACTGGATTATTTTCTAAAACATTACAATCCAACAACAAATATGGCTGCCACTCTGAAGAATACTTTCTTCTTAGGAAATGATTATAATATTTATTTTTTTGCTGATAAAAGGTGGCAGATGATCAAGTAATGTACAGATATCGTATTTCGGCTGCAATCAGCTGCAAATTGTATATGAATGATTATTAGATGGTACTTTTACTTTATGGAATTGGTATGTCAAGATTGCTGTTACTACAGTACATTTTTTACCTATTTATTTTGGTGTCTTAAGTTAAAAAAAGAAATTGTTCATGCCAAGATATAGCTGAAATATTGCTTAAGTTGTGGTTAAACACTAATCTATCAATCAATGAATCAATCAAACCTATTTATTCTCTCTTTGTAACCATTGAATGATTTGAAAACAAACTTGGCTGGAATGTTTATTGTATGGTCTACATCTTTCTTGTTGATGTGAAATCAAATATGGCCACCATTACAAGACATACCATGTATTTTCAAGATAAGGTTTGGTTTGGTTTATGGTGTTTAATGCCACTTTCAACAATATTTTAGTTATATCGTCCCTGTCAGCTTTATTTGGGGTAGGAAACTGAAGTACACAGGGAAAACCTCTGACCTGTTGCAAGTCACTGACAAAGTCTTCAAGATATGGGCAATAAAATGATATTAAATCTAAAATCTAAATCTAAGGCGTTATGGATTAAATGTTTAAACTTCATTGTTTTTCTCTGAAATTATTATTATATACCATATACAGAAAATATTCCTGACTCCTGCTAATCTGGGTCACAGGTCATTGTGAGTAGCATGTGTAGTCACGTGAACAGATACGGTGTTGAAAAAACTGTTGGTACTCATAAAATATTGATAAATGCAATACAAGTTTATGTTTGTCTTCAAGAAATATGATAGACAAAACCATGTGTGAAGTTTTATGACGAAATATCTCCGATTTCTATTCTATATATAATATTATCAAAAAATATATTCTGATAAACAAAAATTGAATTAATTATGTAACCTTGCAGGGCTGTTGTGGTCGTGATCATATGGTAGTTGGATTTATAACTACCTATGCAATCTGTGCCTATCACCACTAACATTGTGAGTTTGAATCCCGCTCATGATGAGATGTACTCAATACAACATTATGTGATAAAAGTTTGTCAGTGACTTGCGACAGGTTGGTGGTTTTCTTGGGGTACTCTGGTTTCCTCCATCAATAAAACTGACTGCCACGATATAATTGAAATATTGTTGGAAGTGGCTTTAAACACCATGAACCCCCTAACCCTCAAGACAAGGCCTTATGGATTAAATGTTTTAAACATCATTGTGTTTTCTCTAAAATTATTATATTATTACAAAATAGATTCTGATAAACAAATTTGTTATTAAATAATGATATATATACAGTTTAACCTGTCTTATATGACCTTCCAAGGGAACGTGAAATATTGTCACATAAGACAGATGGTCGCTTAATACAGGATTAATTGATATGAAATGGACTGTGAAGGGAAATAAAAATTAAGGTTACATAATACAAGTTATTGCTTAAAGTAATATGAAATGCCAAAATCATTATTTTCAGTTTTCTAAAAATTTCTGATATATGTAAAGATTAAATATATAAAGAACGTAAACCATTCACTTTTTGAGAGCTACGATGTATAATTCAGGAGAAAACGTCATTTTATTCTGTCTTTGATAATTCTTGCTATCCGGACAATAATGCAAATCATATGCTATTGACCTCAGATTTGAACTCATTCGGTAGATTAAGCGCATGCTCCGTTATAATGTTGATGAAGAAAATGTCGGAGGCAAAGAAATTGAAGCCACGTCCGAAGCGTAAATTGAGCGATTCTGCCAGAAAATGAAACAAAAAAGCAGCGAATGCCAAGTTAAGCAAAAAAAGAATATATATTGGAGATGAATATGATCGTTGGATGGAAATAAAGACCGCTCTTCGTCTGGAAACGAACTCTGAAGTGGCCAAGATTCTTCTTGACAGGTAACATCATTTTCGTTTCGATTTACATTCCATTATTTTCCATTCAATCCACGATTAAAAATAAAACATACATGAAAGAATTTCTTTGCAAGGCAAGAAATGCAAGAAATTTAACTTCTTTCAAAACCAGAATGATACATGTGCTCACCTCAGCATCCATCGTTGTTTACGTTGGTGATGAAATTTCATGATCGACAATCATCGGAACAGCGCATCCGAAAGTTAATTAGCTGCCATTGTCTTGAAAAAACATGTACGAGATGGAATGATTTTCTGTTCTTAATCACAGATGATCGTGATTTTCGTCCTCAAACATGCACGAATGGTTTAGTTTTTAGGGAATGTAAACATATCAAGAATATTTTTGAAGATGTTTATTTCACCAAAAACTCGTTTCATATTACTTTAATAGAGGTGGTCACTAAAGCACGTTTGACTGTAGTTACAAGGTCTACATTATTCTTGATTATCAAGCGTACAATTTAAATTTATTTTAAAATAAATATTGAAATGAAAAAGAGGACCAGTAGTCAATACTATAAGATATATGATCAGTCTAATTCAGTGAATCATTTAGAGTCATACAAAACTTATTGTGTTGTTTATGAATTATTGTATTAATATTTAATGCAATTGATGACGAAATACGATATCGCATTAATTCACGTATGGTTTTTGATTCATGGTTAAAAAAAGTGATTTATATCTGGGCTACTTTTAGTTTCTACGTCTTGAGGTGATTTCTTTTTTAATGAGACCATGATTAGACAGTATAAAACTTAAGAAGATTAAAATTTTAAATTAATTTTTTTTTATCCTACGTTTCTATTTGCCTCAAGTTTGTTTAAAACGCTTGTTAGAATGATTCAAGCGGATTTGATTGTGTTTTGAATTTTAAAACCTTAGATTTTATTTTATTTTTAAATCATACTGTATTACCCGTGTTGCTATATGTGAGCTACGGATCAAGCACCCCAGACAGTCAACTTTAGAACATCGTACGATTTAACAAAGCCTTAATTTTGTAATCTTTTCAGTTTAGAAGTGACACATACAATCTATTTATAAGGATAATCTTTAATATGTTACTAAATTTATATACTACCCACTGTTATTTAAAATGTAATCAACCTTAATTGAGGAATAGTAGAATAAGCACATGTACATATACTCATGTCTAAACTGTTAAAGACCTTCACTGGTCAAGGTTTTGTCCTTGATCAATTTATTTATTGATGCATGTAAAAGAAATTAAATCTCGTCATCTCAATCTTGTGTTAGTCGTTGGGTAATGTACGTCAGATAACTCAAATACGCTGCTAATAGACAATTCACACATTCCTGATATAATATCTAAAATTATGCTTTTCCTTGGGTAATTAATGTATGTCAGATAACTCAAATACGCTGCTAATAGACAATTCGCACATTCCTGATATCATATCTAAAATTATGCTTTTCCTTGGGTAAATACATCAGATAACTCAAATACGCTGCTAATTAGACAATTCACACAACATTCCTGATATAATATCTAAAATTATGTTTTTCCTTGGGTAATGTACGTCAGATAACTCAAATACCCTGCTAATAGACAATTCGTGCATTCCTAATATCATATCTAAGATTATCCTGTTTTCATGCAGGAGTTATATTCCATACTGCAGGTAAAAATGGTATCTGTTCTAGCAAGAACAATGGAAACCACAAATATTTTGAGTATAATATTCTTATAGTTATAATCTCTGACCTGCATGTAGAATATTCAGATTTTTCTATCTATATCATCTGTCTGTAGATCATCTAGACTTGTCACCCTGTAACAGTCCTCAGTTTTACTTTCTCGACCTTTTCCATCCTCTCTCTCTCTGTTCTAGCAGTCTATAGATTATCTAGACTTGTCATCCTGTAACAGTCCTCAGTTTTACTTTCTTGACCTTTTCCACCCCCTCTCTCTCTGTCCTAGCTGTCTATAGATTATCTAGACTTGTCACCCTGTAACAGTCCTCGGTTTTACTTTCTTGACCTTTTCCACCCTCTCTCTCTCTGTCCTAGCTGTCTAGATTATCTAGACTTGTCACCCTGTAACAAACCTCAGTTTTACTTTCTTGACCTTTTCCACCCTCTCTCTCTCTCTGTCCTAGCAGTCTATAGATTATCTAGACTTGTCACCCTGTAACAGACCTCAGTTTTACTTTCTTGACCTTTTCCACCCCCTCTCTCTGTCCTAGCTGTCTATAGATTATCTAGACTTGTCACCCTGTAACAGTGCTCAGTTTTACTTTCTTGACCTTTTCCACCCTCTCTCTCTCTGTCCTAGCTGTCTATAGATTATCTAGACTTGTCACCCTGTAACAGACCTCAGTTTTTCTAGACTTTTTCCACCCCTCTCTCTATCATCTAGTTTGTAGATTATCTAGATGTGTCTTCCTATAGTAGTTTTCACATGTACTTTCTTGGGCTCTGCCATTCCCTCTCTCCTCTAGTTGATTGTCTGGACTTGACATCTTGTAAGAGTCTTCAGGTGTATTTTATTGGCGTTTTCCACCCTCTCTGTCCTAACTGTTTATAGATTATCTAGACTTGTCACCCTATAGCAGTCATGTTTATCCATGCAGCTGGTGTTTGCTAATTATCTTTGAAATAGAAGGTGTTTGTTTGATAAATTCCTATCAACATTTTCTTAGAGAAAATTGACATTTTCTATTGAAGTGTTAGAGGAAATCTAAGGAAGGACTAATTTGTCCATTAATCAAATAAACACAATTTGCCAGCTCTGTAAATCTTAATTATTTCCTTAGAAACTGTTAGAATTTTCATGTCTGATTTCTAGTATCTTAATTGTACAGGGAGATTATTTTCCTATGAGTTGCAAACAAATTGCTCTTAGACAGAACCTTCTGAAAACAATCCGTTATAATGTAGACATATAAAACCAATAATTGGCCATTTTGATTTCGCACATATTTGATTAGCCGTTGCCCTATGAGTTCTGCTAAAAGATACAAGGTTTCAAATGTTTTCATATACATGTATTAATGTAAAAATATTGTTTTTTGGGTTTGTTTTTTTTAGCTCACCTGGCCATGGGCCATGTAAGCTTTTGTCATGGGTAAGCGTCCGTCGTCGTCTGTTAGCTTTTCACATTTAAATCTTCTTCTCTGAAACCACTGATCAGATTTGAACCAAACTTGCCAGAAATGTTCATTGGGTGGTCCTCTACCAGATTGTGTTTTTGGTGCTGATTTGAAATTCAACATGGCTGCCAGGGTCCTTAATGTGTTCTCATTGGCTGTAATTTTAAAAATCTTCTTGTCAGAAACCACCAAGCCAATTGAATTGTTACTTT